>JAVJIF010007347.1:0-229483 GCA_038442645.1 Agave tequilana | reverse complement strand
CCAAATACAAAGATATGCTTGCATATGCGTGCATATCTTTGCAACCAATTATTCCAACTTGCACAAAGTTTCCATGGTGACAATGAGTGCCATAAAAGTTTCAATGGTGACATGAGAGAGAAGGGGAGAGAGAAGAGAGAATTAGAAATTGACACAACCATTGATTTGCAATATTGGAGCAACTTGAACAATTCCTAGCAGCTCGCCCGTAAATTCACGTTCTTCTTAAATTTGAGGCTGTTAGAATATAAAAATTACCTGAAACCTGATCGCAAGTCTCACGTTGTAATATAATGAAAGAGATTTTAATATAAAAAGTAACGCAATTCAAATAAATTTCCCAACATAAAATGAAAAGAAAATATATTAGAATAATGAGTCTGAATCTATAGAGCTAGGGCAAGCCAACATATTTTGAGATTTTTGCACAAAAAACACTTTTCTCTGCCTTTGGCGACAAGTCAAGTAGCTGGGACTAGGAGCGCACATTAATTGATGACTGATGCATGGGTGGGCGATCATGATCACGTGTTTTACACGTGGGAAACGCAGCTTGTACTTCACGTCTGCTGCGTTCAAAAAGAATGGTTGGTGGGTGTTGGTGCGAAGTTGGTATCACAGGTTGGAAAATAATTAGCTTGGTTAAAATAGCATTCAAGTCTTGAGAATCATCCTTTGATTGCTTCCTCATTTACCATCTTTTCACTGTTTGGGACCATGATCAGACAAGAGTTGGTTGTGGAGCCATCATATCACGTAGATGCAACTTCATTGTTAGAGAACATTTGTTGGCAACATGATTAGATTTGATAAAGTTGGAACTACAGGAGGAACAGTGACGGACGCAGAATATTTTTTCAGGGTGAATAATGTTACGCTTATAAAAACTTGAACTTGTGACCTCAGATAATTTAGATTTATAAGCTATCACTTGAGTTAGAGTTTAAAAGTGTCATATGCTAGTAAAAAATAATTTAAAAAGAAGAGATATATTAAAAAAAGTTATAAATTTATATGTAATATTTTATTATTTTTAAAACCTAATGTGAGCATCCGCCCACACTGGGAGTGTATATAGTCCACCCCTGAAGGTCATATTATTCCCCTTGAAAATGTAAGAGATCAATCAAAGCAAGCAGCAGAGATCAAGGTTCAAACAAGGCCAGACACAGTTCTCAATCGACCACCCGGTCGACCGAGAAAACAAGTTGAGAAAGTCGGTCGACTGCTCAGTCGATCGGCCAAAAAAGCAGAGAAGCGACCATTGTTGTCGGTCGACAAAAAAAAACAGAAAATTGGGTCTCTTAACCGGTCGACTGGCAATACACACTTTTGACTAGCGGTCGACCGTCAGTTTAAGATTTAGTTTGCAGATTCAATTTGAACTCCGAATTATTTTTTTATTTTCTTTAGGAATCTTAAATAGGTTAGTACTCTATTTTGAGCATATTTAAGGTCATTGTATCTTGTAATTTTTTTTATTAAATTTTAATTTAATAAACTTTGAGTTTTTTTCCTTTTATTTGCTCGTGGATTTGCGTTGTTGTTCTTTTGCTCGTGAATTCAAGTATTATCCTCAACCTAAAGGCGTTCTTCAAGATTTGTTGGTGCTAGAATGAGATCTACCTAGCGTCTTTCACTTTCTTGTTTGCGTCAGGTGATATCGCAACTTCGGCAACTTTCCGACGATGGCAGGAAACGATGATGGTTTGCAACGCCCTCCACAAAGGAAGGCAATGTTAAATGAGACATTTGCATTATAAAATCTACTTTGGACCTTATGGTCCAAGAGATCAAGAAGTTGTCGCTCAAGATTGATGATCGAAATTTAGCCGATGGTACGTACCAAAACGGTCATGATTGTCAATCAACTCAACCTCTGTCGCAACAACCACCACAACAACATCCACTCCAACAACCACCACTATATTAATGACCGCCACAAACAACAACCACCATCAAGGCGTCCTCTACGAAAATTTCAATATGAAGATCTTTTTGATGAGGAAGAATTGAATAACCCCTTCTATCAAGAAGACGACTTTGAAGATGAAGCTTACGATGGAAATATGGCTTACGGGTGAGACTATGGCGATGGCCAATCCTAATTCTAACAGGAGAGGAGGATTTCCTTTCCTAATCATGATAGGAGTGGAGATTAGTCAAGTCCTAATGAATATAGGATGAAGATCTAGATTTCTTCCTTTAGTGAGAACCTTGATATCGAATATTTCTTGCATTGGGTCTATGAAGTGGAGAAGTTTTTTGACATGGCTTACATCCCGAGGAGAAGCATGTCAAGTTCGTGGCATACATGCTCAAGATAGGAGCAGCCACATGGTGGAACCAAATATAAATCATAAGAAGATGTCAAGGCAAACCACCGTGATGACATGAAGATGCATGAAGCAACTCCTACAAAGTAGATTCCTTCCACCCGATTATCAACAAAACTTTAACAATCAATTTGAACACTACAACAAGGTACAAAGATTGTTGCGGCGTACACGGAGGAATTCTTGTTGGTGCCGAGATGATGCCTATTGTTGGATCTAAAATACACGTCAACACTCAAACAAAGATATTAGCGTTATAAAAATAAAATACTTGCATTAAAAGGAAATTAAATCTCAGAAAAGATAAACAAGCGCAAACACAAGAGATTTATCCTGATTCAGTCCTCGTGACCTACATCCAGTCCTCGTGACCTACATCCAGTCCCTAAGCCACCCGCTGAGATTTTTCTTTATCCTTTGACTTTGTACACCCAAAATCACCCCTTGCACACCACTTGACAAATCCCCTTTGCCAAATGTAACCCCCTGCTCCCCGGTGTACGTATCATAGTATCGGTACGCGATACTACGTACAAAAATTGATTTGACCTCCTTGGTAGTCCGATTGAGCCGACTTCAATTTCAAAAATTATTTTCTAATATTTGAGATTTTTCAGGATTTTTCTGGAATTTTCTGGATTATTTTGGAAAATCTCCGTAGTCGGTGTCGACCGATACCGATAACCAGCCTTCCGATTTTTATTTCACAAACGAAGTTGTATTTTGAGAATCCGCTTTCACCGTGTATCTTAGAATCGGAGTATCTACGTTTGGTATTTTTGAGAATTTTTCTGAATTTATTGAAAATCCGGCCAAACCGGTGTCGCCCGTATCGGCGAGACACTCCGAGATTTTTAATTGGCAAACCGGATTGAGTTTCGACAAATCGTCTTCATATTACGTCTCAGGATAATATTCTCTATTTTCTTTAATTTTTGGGTACCATTCGGAACTAGTCAAATTTGGAACCAACTTAAATAATATTATTTAATTCTTTAACTATTTTTTTTATTCCTTTTCTTCCTTTCCCCTTCTCCATTTCTCCAGCGATTTCCTCCACCGCCTACTGTAGCACCGCCATTCACCCCCTTTTAAAAACCCAAAATCTCTCTCTCTTCTCCACTCTCTCTCTCGCTCCCGTTTCCTGAACCTCAGCGGCGGCCGGGGCGGGCGGAGCCGCCGCCGGCAAGGCCGGGCTGGCCGCCGCCAGCCCGTGGCCCCCTCCTCTCTCTCTCCCTCTCTCTCATTCACTCTCTCTCTCTTGCTCTCTCTCTCTGTTTTTGGCCCCCGGACCGCCGCCGGGAGCCTGCGGGCCATCGCCGACCTGGGAGACGCAGGCGACGCCGGACGCTGCCGCCCTGTCCCCTGCTCCCACTCCACTGTTTTCTCCCTCTCCCGCTCTCCCGCTCGCTGGAGGACCGGACGGCGCCGGAGCACCGCCGGAGCGGCGCCGGCGCCGGGGAAGCTGCCGCGCCACCGCGCGGCCGGGCGGCAGTGGTCGCGCCAGCTGCAGCAGCCGCGGGCGGCGGCAGCTGCTGCTGCTGCTGCCGCCGCACGTAGGAGGAAGGAAGCCCAAACCGGATTTTGGTTTGGGTTGGGTCCAGACCCGACCCATTTGCACCTAACCCGACCCGTTAAAGGTAATCTTTCATTTTAGTCCCTGTAAAAATATTAATTACTTTTAGGCCCTGTAAATTGTGCAAATAGCCCCCTGAATAATTTCTGTTATCGTAACTAACCTTTTCTCTCAGTTTTGGGTATTCGGGCGATATCGGAGCATCCGGACTCCGATTTGGACGATTCTGGATCCGTTGCAATCGTGGAACGAGAGCTACAGTCCTGTAGCTAGTTTGTGAGTGTTTTCTTTTACAAATTATATTTTATCATGATTAATATTTGTTGGTTGCCTAATTAGAATAAAACATGATTATCGGTAAATCATGATAAAACCTGATTTAGTATGTGGACTGATTGGTTAGTTAATGAATTGAGGTAATCATAGTAACAAGACATACGTCGTAGACACTCGGACACAGATATCAGGCCTGTACTGCCACTGACCCCATGGACCACTAGGTCACATATTATTTGATATGATTACTTCATATAGTAACTCACAGTTAGCTAACTATCGTCACCTGTATACCGATCCCAGATATGCCATGATACCAAACTGTCACTAGACATGACTGCTAGACACCGTTACTGTAATTCACAGGACCCGGTATGACATGAGACATGACCACTATTATTACATGTACATGTTGCACAGATCCTATGACACGTTGCATCAGTAGTTAGTATTCATGTGCATCGTTACATAGATGCTCGGTACACAATTTACGTCATGTTTACATATCACTGGTACACATGCGGTACACATGCATGTCATGTCTACATAGCACTGTTACACATGCACGTCATGTTTACATATTACTGTTACCATGTATTCCGATTACCTGTATTATTGTTCCATGTTCTCAGATACATGTTTATGCTTGGTTCCCTTACTGATATTGTTATCCCGTTACTGGATACATGTTCCCGTTACTGATATGGATGTTCCCGATACTGGACATGAGAGCTGTTGATATGCGATATGTGGGATCCCACATCTCTTGTTCCTGTTTCCCGTATATTATTCATGTATCTTGGTCATGTTATATTGTTCATGTGATATTGTTCCGTTTCCCGTTACATGGTGCTACGCTATCACAGAACTCAGGTCCAGTTTCATGTTACCCGTATCATGTACTGTATTTATTTTTTTACCTTGTATACTTGACATATCAGATAGAAAGATAACCTTGGGTATGGGGGAGACTCGACGGTTGTTAGATCATATCGGGTGGATGTCTGGATCCATTGTTCGTCCCACTGCAGGGGACGGGTAGTGCTGGCTACCGTCTGTTACTCATGTTACATGTTTACAGCTCTAGCGGCTGTCCTGGTCTCAGCAGCCAGGGTCTGATAAGGCCGTTGTCCCGGGTATGCACGGGATACACCCACCCGATAAGAACTCTTCGACCATGGGTTTCCAATTAACATAATAAAACAGTATACACAATAGTGCGTCAGGAACACTTGTTATTTGGTTACTCTCTCGTTGGATAATGGTACCCGTAGGCCATGTCCGGATGGGTTCGACTGGAGTGCGGGCTCCAGTATGAACTACCAGTGGTATGGGGACACTGGAAGAGAGTAATTAAAATACCAAGTGGTACTGATTGCTACTATTGTATAAATAACATGACTTGCCTGATACATGCTTACTACTTGTTATTGTTTCTTTGCCTGATACATGTTTAGTTGTACTTGTTATTACACCTGATCATTTATCCGATATCATGTTACATGTCTATTTGTTACTTTACCCCTACATGTTACACTTTCTGTAGTAGCATACTACTCATGCATATGTGCATATATTCTATTGTCTGTATACCTTGCATACATCATTCACCACACCGTATACTAGTTAGGTAGCATATGCACATCTGCATGTTCACTGTTATCACATCACCACTAGCATGTACTCTTCACCACTAGATAGCATTATATATTGTATAAACTGGATACGACTAGAGACATGACCCGATGATAACCGTTAGGTAGTGATGGTATTAAAAGATGACCTGTTTATATATTTCTACTGTTTACATGTTTATAGGTCGACTGCTTATTATATCCTTATTATATGTATCACTAGTCCCACATTAGATATTATATATTAATATCGTGCTTGTATTACTATTATATATATATATATATTACTGCCTCCTTCATTTTACCACTCACTAGGTCGCTTTCTGACGACCCTGGGTTTGCGTGCCCAGATTGGAGATCCGCGTACCGAGAGTGCCTTGGAGTCACATAGGAGATCCTCATCTGCCTATTCATAGGTACCTTAGTCATTTGTTTCTGTTATCTTATTTGTCCCCATTTTTCATATCTATTATGATCGCTGACCTCTTTCTGCAGGTATTCTTGTACTTATTTCATGCTGGACCTCATATCTAAATGGAGGTATTGTACTGTACTGAGGCTTAACGTACGCGTGAGCGTGTTTTCACCTCGCGTATGTACGTCGCCATAACGTCTCCGTATCCTTGGGATCGGGGCGTTACATCAAATGTGTACAACTCTTCTTACAATCAAGAAGACCACAACACCTTATTCAACTCTCTTCAACCCGAAGACGCTCTTGTATAATGCTCTTCTTTGAGTGATTACAAATGATCCTATAAGTCGTGAGTCTGTATGTGATTGTGGACAAGGGCTATTATAGATGGACTTTCAGAAATCTTCACAATAGAGTAGGCATTGGTGAAGAAATAGAAAGTGAAAATAAGTTTTCAGAAAACCAGAATTTTGACAGAGTTTTTAGTCAGAAAACTTTTGATTTGGATTGGTGTTTTTAGGCTAAGATAACAACCTTATTTATAGCTGAACTCTATGGTTAGTTAGGGTAGTTATTAGGACAAATTTGAATATATAATCATTGGATAACGTTGGATAAAACACCATAAAATAGAAACTATCCAACAGTCAGAAACTGCCATTAGTCGACTTGGGGTAGGGGTTAGTCGACTAGGTTGGCAATTTAGACTGGGTTAGTTGACTACAAAAGGTGTCCAGTCGACTAGGTCAAGATAAAAACACAGGACAAGATTCTAGAAACTGAAACTAGTCGACCAGAACAATGTATAAGTCAACTACATCAGCTTATTAGTCGACTATAAAGACTGTTAAGTTGACTAATAGTGACAAACAGAGAGTTGGCATTTTTGCAGGACAAATGTTAGTCGACTAGGGAAAATGTCAAGTCGACTATACCATGTATAAAGTCGACTACAAAGAGATATAAGTTGACTAAGTGAGTAATGATGTTTGTGTGTGTGTGTGTGTTTCAGGCCTTTAACATACTATTAATCATTACAATACACATTAATAGCAACTCTCTTTGGGAAGTCTTGATCATGTAGAACTCTTGAATAGGCTTATAAGATAGAGCTCCATTGAAATGGCTTCACTAATGTATCATCAAAAGCAAGTTCCAACATTCTCCCCCTTTTTGATAATGACACTTTGTGTGCATGAAACTCCCCCTGCAGAAAATATGTTATATGTTCTCCCCCTGCAGAAAACAGGTTTAACAGATATAGAAAAACATATGTTATCCCCCTTGTAAAAAATATATTATAACAAATATATAAATAAATGTCTGAAATATTTTTTCTTATCAAACTTCTTATATGGTACCTGTAAGATAAACATTAGAATGGTACCATCATAATAAAATTAAAGCATTAACCTTTAGGACACCAAACCCAATTTGAATTTGGTTTCCATCTGTTAGTATACACATAATTGTAATGAACATATATCATGAATGTATGATGCATATAATATTTTTATCAACAATGCTTAATTTTTTAGGAATCCATATAAACTTGTTCTTAATTCTTTTTGAAATAATATCAGTATTTCTTTTCACAAAAGATTATATGGATTACTAACATGTAGATTTTTCAAAAAATCCAAGGCCATAATGATTATGTGACATCTTTTGATATGATACAAATCATTTAACTTTTCTTTTTCTCGATTAAATTTAGTCACATTTTTCAAAATCTCTTCATACTTCATTTTGAAATTGACATGTGATTTGTCACATACATTGCATTTATGTTGTCACTTTACCACACTTGTATGCTAATAAATGATATTAATAAGTGTCTTTTTCCTTTGCTAAATACAGGCCCAAATGCTCAAAGAAATAAAAGAGTAACAAGCCCAAAAGCCCACTTTATTCTGAATTATTCAGATTAAATTCGAAGTGAAGAAATCTGGGCTATCAAGGGGTTTGAGAAAATCCCTCCTTGAATCGAGGAATCAAAGCTAAGGAAATCAAAGCTGATTCAGTCCACGGTCGAAGCAGCAACAAAGAACCCTGAAGATGATCCGAGATCCCCTTCAAACATGGAAGCCTCCCCCTCTTGGTGTGGCCACTGGCCACAACAGTGCCGCGGAAACGCGGCCCAAGCCGCGTTTCCGCGGCCAACTGAAGTCAGTTGGGGGAGCGTTTGCTCCCCCAACGATCCCGGATCCTATCTCTACAGTTTTGGCTATAAAAAGGGCTTTCAGCAGAGCAAAAAGCGAAGACTATTAAACTTTGTTTTTATTTCTTAGGATCTAGGTTCATTGTTAGTTAGAACAAAAGTTGTACTCTGTTGTTTACTTTGTAGTTCTGTTTAAAAAGCTTGTGAGAAGAGGACTGAGAGCTTGTAATCAAAGATTGAAGTGACAGCAATACAAGAGCAAGCCATCTTTTCTCCACTCGTGTTTTCGGTATGTTGCGCATGTTTATTCTTGCTTTGTTGTTTTCCATGAATAACTAAAAGGTTTTCTGGGCTAGCTATCTACTCTCTCTTGTTTTCTTCTCCTCTGTTTTTAAAAGAAAAAGTCCCGATGACTCATATGCATGCCTCCCTTATAAGCCTTTCTTTTTGAAAGTGTTCTTGAAGGCCATGAGGATGGGAATAGATAGTTGAATTCACTATTCTCTCTTGATCTTCTTGTGAATCATTTTTAATTCATTCTTGCTTCTTCGCGCTTTATGTTTTAACATCTGATTCCAACTCTTTCTTGAAGATAAAGAACTCAACCCCTCTACATCTTATGCTTTACTCAAAGCTCTCTAAAAAGAATCACCTTAAGTTTTGCAAATGAACTCGAGGACTTAATATTTTAAGAGAAGAATGACAATTGAGTAGGAAGATAGTAAGCCCAGATTTGATTTCATATTATAAAACAACATCACAACTCTTAAAGCTTTTTACAAATCACTTTCTCCAAATCCTTTTCTGAAAGCTGAAATTTCTCTTTTTCATCTCTTTTCCTTCCATTCTCTTTTTCTAAAAAAAAACTAACACACTTCTTTGTTTCTATTTACTTCACCGAAACGCTTCTATCGCATCCCTCCTCGTGGACTCGACCCGTTAGCCACAAGCTACACGTTACATTCTTAACTTCGTTGGTTGTTTCATTTGTTTTAGCAATCATTTTTGGCGCCGTTGCCGGGGAGGGAACGGTGTAGTTGTTTTAACAACTCTTGTGTGTTTGTTTCAGGGACATTGAAGATCAAGATCTAGCATTCAATTTGCAAGAAGACTTGAAAATTCTGTGCCCCTACTCTCGAAAGTAGGAAAAAGAATTTCAAGAAATTGCTTTGCAAATCTGAAATTTTTTGGGACTACTAAAACTTTGTTTTGCAGGACATATTGCTTGCAAAAATTTCTAGTTTTTTTATGTCATATTTGTGCTAGTTTGTTATCACCATCCCTGTTTTAATCCAACAGTAATTTGAATGATTGTGAATTGTTTAAAAACGTTTAGACTTGCATTCTAGGCATTTGTCTAATTACGTTTTCTTTACAATTACTGTTGAAGAGAGCTGGAGACAAGGTATGTATGCATAGCATATAGTTTAGGAAACATTCTTGGGTGTTATTGCTTTTGAATGCTACTTTCCTATATCTTGCACACTTGCACTAATCAATTCTAGGGCAAAACCCTAATCAAGATAAGGTGGGGAAGTCATTACCCTTCCTTAGCCCACAAACCATCTCCAAGCACGCACAACCTAAGCCTAATTAAAATTTGATAGACGTTGGCCTTAGGGACATCTCGAACTCAATAGGAGATTACCTAAAGAGGGAAAGTGTTGTTGAATTGACTCCTGTAAAATCAGTGTCAAGGAAAGGGATTGAGGGCCGAAGCCCGAAGTGCGGTGGTTATTTAATTAAGGAACGTCTTTTGACGGAAAACTCCCACCAAACTTGCCCTGACCTGGCTGATTAGCTTGTAGTCAAGGTTTACATTCTACCTCTTGTGGACAATCAACCAGTTAGGAGTTGTCTAGGTCAAGGATACCTTAGACTAGGCTTGGTTGATTTTTATTGTTGACTACTGTTTGAACTTGTTGTGATTGTGATTGTGATTGTGTATGCAAGTGTGGTCGAGAGACCCTAATTCATCTAGGTTGACTAGAAACACATCACCACCTGAGTTTGAACCAAGACCAGATCCGGTAATGGCTCAATCCACATCACTGCAGGATAGGTTCTACCCATTAGGACCTCACTTCCATCATGCATCTCACTTCCATCGGTTGGTGAACACAATTTTGAGCTCAAGCCTCAATTCATCAACACACTCCCCAATTTCATGGTCTAGAGTCCGAAGATGCCTACTTCTTCATAAGAGAATTTGAGGAAGTATGTCTTATGATGAAAATCCCACACCTTGTAGATGATGCTATTAGGTTGAGATTTATCCCGTTTGCACTTAAGACCTAGCAAAAGTGGCTCTACAGCTTAGCAGCCGGTTCATCACATCTTGGGATGGTTTCATCAAGGTCTTCTTGAAGAAATTCTATCCTATCCACAAAACCGCTCTCATTAGGAAGACGATCATGCAATTTAAGCAAGAGCCTAGTCAACCGTTCTGGAGGTACTTTGAACGCTTTAAGGACCTCCTTGTCCAATGTCCACATCATGGAATAGAGAAATGGCGACAATGCCAAATTCTCTATGACGGTTTAGACTATTCCACCAAAACCCTCCTAGAAAGTATGTGCCAAGGGGGTTTCTTGCAGAAAGATGAAGATGAGGGATGGGATTTGTATGAAAATTTAGCTGAGAAAACCATCCAATGGGAATCTGAGTGAGACCCCTAAGAATCCTAACTCCATCTCTTCGAAAGGAGGTCTCCATTCCATAGAATCGTCCATCGCTAATGAGGCTAAGTTAGCCAATTTAGCTAGAAGACTGGAAGCTCTAGAACGAAAGACCAAGTCAGTCCAGTCAATCAAGTCAGCCCGAACCAATTTCCACCCCCGGGTTGCACTTACTGTCAAGCCATGAACCATGTATTTGAGGAATGCCCAGTGTTTCAAGCTCAGCAATCCTACCACGAACCGATTAATGCGGCCTTTTCAAGGCCGAACAATAACCCTTACGCCCCAACGACAATCCCGGCTGGAGAAATCACCCTAATTTCTCATGGAGCCAGAACAACATGACCATTCACGATTCAATCATGCTAACCACTTCCAACATGGTAACAATTCTTCCAATCATCAACCCAACTTTTTCAATTTTCATAATCATTCCCCCAACCATCCACCAAGCTTTCCAAATTATCAACAGAACTTTCCTAACCAATCTCCACAATCCTCCTTCCAGAATCCTCAATTGGAAAGGAGAATGACTGACTTTGAAAGGAACATGGAGAGATATATGAAATCAAGACACTCTCATGCAAACCATTCAGAGGTTAGAGGTTCAAATGAGCCAACTAGCCAACCCACAGAATGAGAGACAAAAGGGTACCCTGCCTAGTCAGCCAGTCACCAATCCGAGGAATTCCCAACAAGCTCATTTGGCTGAGGATCCTTCATTCAATCAATGTAATGTTGTGCATACATTGAGGTCAGGAAAGAAAGTTGATAACCAAGTGTCAACACCCACCAATCCTATTCAGCACAACCACAATCAAGCTTCCACCTCATCCAATCCAAGCTCTTCCAAATCTGACGAGTCTGAAAAGACAAGTCAGCCAGCCAGGTGCACCAGCCTATAGTACCATTTCCGAATAGGCTGAAAAACAATAAGCAAAATCCGCACATGGACAAGATAATAGAGATGTTTAATCAAGTGAAAATAATGTGCCACTTCTTGATGCCATCCACAAGTTCCTTCCTATGCTAAGTTTCTTAAGGACATGTGCACCAAGAAGAGAAAGACTAATGTTCCTAAGAAAGTCTTCCTAGCCACTAATATTAGTGAGCTATTTTCGGGTCCTATCCCTGTCAAGTACAAAGATCCAGGTAGCCCTACCATTGCCTGCACAATAGGAACAAGCCGAGATTAGTCGTGCACTACTTGATTTGGGGGCAAGTATAAACTTGCTTCCATTCTCTGTTTATCAACAACTCGGGTTGGTGACCTTAGTCCAACTCGAGTCACCATCCAACTGGCTGACCGTTCTGTTAAAGTTCCAAAGAGAAAATTAACGATGTCCTGATTCGGGTAGGGGAGTTCATATACCCTGTCGATTTCATAGTTTTGGAGACACAACCTGTGTCCAACTCCAATCGTAGGGCTCAAACTCCGGTCATCCTAGGTCGACCATTCCTTGCCACTGCTAATGCCATCATCAATTGCAGGAATGGATCTATGAGGTTAACCTTTGTAGACATGACTAGAGAAGTCAATGTCTTCCATCTAGGAAAACAACCCCGTGACATCGAGGACCAACTTTTGAAGTAACCAAATTGAGAACTTGACAAGTGAACACGGGGAAGAATTGGAATCAGAAATGGAGATTGACTTCGAGTTAGAGTCTGATGACTTTAATCTCGATCAGGTGGTAGATTCTGCCGTGAATTGGGCTTCAAACCCGATTTCACCAACTATGGAGCCAACAGATTTGACTAGTCCTTCTAGTGAGCCTTCCTCTTCCTTAGAATTGAAAGCCCTTCCTGCGCATCTCAAGTACGCCTATCTAGGCGAACAAGAGACCTTTCCCGTCATCATTGCCTCCCATTTAAATGACGGGGAAGAAAAAGATTTGAAAGATATTCTAAGAAAACATAAGGAAGCCATCGGTGGACTATGACTGATATCAAGGGATTAAGTCCAACCATCGTTCAACACCGCATCCATCTCAATGAAGATGCCACACCCAAGAGAGACCCGCAGCGTAGGTTAAACCCTATAATGCAAGAGGCTGTTCATGCTGAAATCATAAAACTCTTAGACAATGGGATAATTTATCCCATTTCGGATAGCCAATGGGTCAGTCCTGTCCACGCGGTCCCAAAGAAATCTGGTTTCACCGTAGTGAAAAACGAGAACAAAGAGTTGGTTCAAACTCGACTTCCCACGAAGATTCGAGTTTGCATTGACTATAGGAAACTAAATGCTGCAACTCGTAAGGACCACTTTCCACTTCCCTTCATTGATCAGATGCTTGAACGTTTAGCGGTCACGAGTACTACTGCTTCTTGGACGGTTACTCGGCTATAACCAGATCCCTATCGCTCCTGAGGACCAAGAAAGACCACGTTTACCTGTCCATTTGGGACATTTGCTTATCGTCGAATGCCATTCGGCTTATGCAATGCCCCAGCAACGTTTCAACGTTGCATGTTTGAGTCTTTTCTCTGACATGGTGAGCGCTTCTTAGAAATCTTCATGGATGATTTCTCCATCTACGGAGATTCATTCACTCAATGTCTCCACCATCTTGAACTCGTCCTCCAACGTTGTGCTGAAAAATATTTGACACTAAACTGGGAGAAATGCCACTTCATGGTGAAACATGGAATTGTCTTGGGTCATGAAATATCCAAGAAAGGAATAGAAGTGGATAGAGCCAAAATCGAGGTTATTGCTAAGCTTCCCATGCCCAAATGCGTTAAGGACATTAGATCCTTCCTAGGACACGCTGGTTTCTACCGTAGATTTATCAAGGATTTTAGCAAAATTGCTAGGCCCTTGACTAATCTGTTAGCTAAGGATGTGTCCTTCACTTTCGATGCTGACTGCATCACTTCTTGGGAGAAGCTTAAGAGAGAGCTGATTTCTGCACCAATCATATCTGCCCCGATTGGTCTAAGCCGTTTTGATTTATGTGCGACGCTTCTGATTTTGCCATAGGCGCTGTCCTAGGACAACGTACTGATAGCAAGCAGCATGTGATCTACTACTCTAGTAGGACTCTCAATGACGCTCAACTGAACTACACTACGACCGAGAAGGAATTCTTGGCAGTAGTGTTTGCCTTAGAGAAGTTTCGTCCCTACCTACTAGGGTCCAAACCACCATCTTCACCGATCATTCTGCACTTAGGTATCTCATGATGAAGAAGGATGCCAAGGCCCGACTCATTCGTTGGATCCTCCTCTTCAAGAATTGATCTCGAAATTCGAGACAAGAAAGGTGTAGAAAATGTCGTTGCTGACCATCTCTCACGGATTCCCAATTCTCCATGCAACGAATTACCCATCAATGAGGATTTTCCTGATGACATCTCTTAGCTATCTCTAGGGAACCTTGGTTTGCTGATATAGTGAACTACTTAGTCACAAACCAAACTCCGTCTCATTGGTCCAAAAATGATGTTTACCGATTCTTATCCCAAGTTCGGTATTTCTTTTGGGAGGAACCATATCTTTTCAAGTACTGTTCCGACCAAATTATTAGGAGATGCATTCCCGATGAGGAGGTTAGGAGTGTTCTGTCCTTTTGTCACGAACTTGCATGCGGTGGACACTTTGGTCCCCGCAAGACAGCTGAAAAGTGTTACAAAGTGGGTTTTATTGGCCCACTCTGTTCAAGGATGCCTATGAATATTGCAAGACGTGCCCTAGATGCCAATGGTATGGTAGGTAGGATCTCACCTCGAAATATGATGCCCCTCAACCCAATTCTAGAAATAGAACTCTTTGATGTTTGGGGCATCGACTTTATGGGTCCATTCCTAACTCATTTGGGAACCCATACATATTGGTTGCTGTGGACTACGTGTCCAAGTGGGTAGAAGCCATTCCATGTAAAACTAATGACAACAAAGTTGTCATAAAGTTTTTGAAAGAAAACATCTTTTCCGCTTTTGGAACGCTCATGCTATCATCAGTGATAATGGCACACACTTTTGCAATAGGTCTTTTGAAGCCCTTATGCGAAAGTATGCCATAACCCACAAGTTGTCCACACCATATCATCCTCAAACCAGTGGGCAAGTTGAGGTTTCAAATAGACAAGTCAAGCTTATATTGGAGAAGACTGTGAGCCAAAACCGGAAAGATTGGTCCTTAAAACTTGTAGATGCTCTATGGGCCTACAGGACCGCTTTCAAGACGATTTTAGGAATGTCTCCCTATAGGTTAGTCTATGGCAAACCTTGTCACTTGCCCGTTGAGTTAGAGCACCGAGCCTTAGGGCAATCAAGCAGTTGAATTTCGATTTGACTAAGGCCGGTGACCTTCGGAAATTACAAATTTCCGAATTGGAGGAATTGAGAAATGAGGCCTATGAAAATGCTAGGATCACTAAAGATAGAGTGAAGATTTTCCATGACAAGCACATCATAAGAAAAAACCTTTGTCCCTGGTCAAAAAGTCTTACTCTACAATTCTAGGCTTCATCTTTTTCCAGGAAAATTGAAATCACGATGGACTGGGCCATTCGTTGTAAAAACCGTGTTTCCACATGGTGCAGTTGAGATCAGTGACCCCAGAATGGAATGACTTTAAGGTAAATGGTCAACGCTTTAAACCTTTCTTGGAATCGGTGCCGATAGATGAAACGGTAATGGGTCTTTTGACCCAGTGTATCGGTAACTTTCCTCCTTTCCATTTTATTTCATGCACTTATACATTTCTTTCATACATTTGACAATGCATGAGATAAGTGTGGGGGAGGGTTCTAACATTGCTGATTAAAAAAATATATATATAAAAAAAAAAAAAAATGGATATATATAAATTTTAAAAAAAAAAAAAATTTTTTGAAAGGGTAGACAATATTTTGATATATTTTTTGTAAGAATTTAAGTCAATTTTAAGGAATAGGAGAATCATTTAGGATTTCTTATACTTGGTCGAAATAAATAACTTGTTTGATTTTTAGGGTCAGGAAGAAATTTGGGAAAGTAATTTAGTCTTGATATTTACCTTGATGACATATGCACACAAAATACACTAACACACTTAGGGTTTGAAAACAGAGACTCTTATGCCTTATAAAAAAAAATATATAGCTCTAATTATTGAGTAGCTAGGTGCTTTGGCCTAAGCAAGCCTTAGTATTTATGCAAAAGATAATTAGACAAGTTTGAAAAAGAAAAAAAAAAATGTGTATCCTCTGATTAAGCTGGGTACTTATGCCTCATGAAGCATATGTATTCACGCCTAAAAGGGGTACCTAGTATAAATAATGTGTATCCTCTGATTAAGCTGGGTATTTATGCCTCATGAAGCATAAGTATTCACGCCTAAAAGGGTTACATAGCATAAATAAAAACCTTGGTTTCGTGGCCTTATCTGCTCGGGTGTTTAGGTCCTTAGGGGTGTTTTCTCACCTGGTGCCCTAAAACCGTCTGGTTTAGGTGTCACCGACTGAAAGCTCGTTACATGGGCAGATTAGAAAGCCTAATGAAATTGAGGAATAAAAATTCACAAAAAAAAAAATATATAAAATAATAATAAATAAATATGAGGCATAGGAGTTAATGTTGAAGAACCCTTAGTAAACTTCACAGTCACGATGGTGCATACGAATCAGGGTAATTAATAGACTAGATGAGAAGTACAAATCGACTCCTTACTTTAATTGATGACATTTTTTGAATGGAGACTAAGTTTAGGAATGAAAATTTGATATTCCTATAACTTATAGATTACTTAAGATCTCACAATATACTTCAAATATTTCCTCCTTGAAAAAAAAAAAATAAATAAATAAATAAAATAAAAAAAAAATTTGCTTTTTCGAAAATACTAACCCTTTCTTTTCTCTTTTGGATTTTGTGGGTGTAATCCGCTGAAAACCCTCACGAGACAAAACTCGTCCTCTAGGGTGACCTAGAGGTTTAACGGCTTGTTGCACATGCTCAGTGCAATCGAGTGACCTGCGAAAGTGGTCTAATAATTGATTCTAGTTAGTCTAATGTTTTTTGCTCGAGGGCGAGCAAAAGATAAGTGTGGGGGTGTGATTTGTCACATACATTGCATTTATGTTGTCACTTTACCACACTTGTATGCTAATAAATGATATTAATAAGTGTCTTTTTCCTTTGCTAAATACAGGCCCAAATGCTCAAAGAAAAAAGAGTAACAAGCCCAAAAGCCCACTTTATTCTGAATTAATTCAGATTAAATTCGAAGTGAAGAAATCTGGGCTATCAAGGGGTTGAGAAAATCCCTCCTTGAATCGAGGAATCAAAGCTAAGGAAATCAAAAGCTGATTCAGTCCACGGTCGAAGCAGCAACAAAGAAACCAGCTGAAGATCCGAGATCCCCTTCAAACATGGAAGCCTCCCCTCTTGGTGTGGCCAACTGGCCACAACAGTGCCGCGGAAACGCGGCCCAAGCCGCGTTTCCGCGGCCAACTGAAGTCAGTTGGGGGAGCGTTTGCTCCCCCAACGATCCCGGGATCCTATCTCTACAGGTTTTGGCTATAAAAAGGGCTTTCAGCAGAGCAAAAAGCAGCGAAGACTAGGATTAAACTTTGTTTTTATTTTCTTAGGATCTAGGTTCATTGTTAGTTAGAACAAAGTTGTAACTCTGTTGTTTACTTTGTAGTTCTGTTTAAAAAGCTTGTGAGAGAGAGGACTGAGAGCTTGTAATCAAAGATTGAAGTGACAGCAATACAAGAGCAAGCCATCTTTTCTCCACTCGTGTTTTCGGTATGTTGCGCATGTTTATTCTTGCTTTGTTGTTTCCCATGAATAACTAAAAGGTTTTCTGGGCTAGCTACTCTCTCTTGTTTTCTTCTCCTCTGTTTTTAAAAGAAAAAGTCCCGATGACTCATATGCATGCCTCCCTTATAAGCCTTTCTTTGAAAGTGTTCTTGAAGGCACATGAGGATGGAATAGATAGTTGAATTCACTATTCTCTCTTGATCTTCTTGTGAATCATTTTTAATTCATTCTTGCTTCTTCGCGCTTTATGTTTTAACATCTGATTCCAACTCTTTCTTGAAGATAAAGAACTCAACCCCTCTACATCTTATGTGCTTTACTCAAAGCTCTCTAAAAAGAATCAACCTTAAGTTTTGCAAATGAACTCGAGGGACTTAATATTTTAAGAGAAGAATGACAATTGAGTAGGAAGATAGTAAGCCCAGATTTGATTTCATATTATAAAACAACATCACAACTCTTAAAGCTTTTTACAAATCACTTTCTCCAATCCTTTTCTGAAAGCTGAAATTTCTCTTTTCATCTCTTTTCCTTCCATTCTCTTTTTCTTAAAAAAAAACTAACACACTTCTTTGTTTCTATTTACTTCACCGAAACGCTTCTATCGCATCCCTCCTCGTGGACTCGACCCGTTAGCCACAAGCTACACGGTACATTCTTAACTTCGTTGGTTGTTTCATTTGTTTTAGCAATCAACATGTCTTTATCTAAAACAGAAATTCTTTCATTTAAAGCCATAGTTTCTCTTTTCAATAAAATTATTTGTAATAAATTCTCATTGTCTTTTTTTAATGATGATATCACTTTTTCAAATCATCTTTTTGAGAATTTATAGAAGAAATTTGAGAAGCATAACAAGAATTTCTTTGAAAAGTTTTTCATTTTCTTTTATCAAAACTTTATTCTTTATCTTTTCATTCTTAAAATCATTGTATAATTCATGAAATGCATCTAAAAGTTCAGTATATTGTACCTCATCTTCTTCTAGTGTCATGTAACAGATGTTGGTATGTTCAGTGGCTCTTTTTCGTCGGAGGAAGAGAAATCACTATTTCCCATGAAGCTTGGTAGTCTTTCTTCTTTCTGAACTTTTTGCTCTTGAATTTACTTTTGTTTTTTAAGCAATAAGCAATCTTCTTTATATGACCTGTTTTATTACAATTAAAACATTTAACTTACATTGCTTCAAGAATTTTCTTGAAAGCATTGCCATCTCCCCTTCATCGTCATCTGAATTGTCCGTGTCTGAGGATGCATGGAAGCAAGTTCTTTCTTCTTTGAGAGAGATTATTGTTCATCCTTCTTTCTGTCTTCGAGTTGCACTTCATATGCCATTAGATTACCATAAGATTTTCTAATGACATTGTTGAGAGATCATTCGCTTTTTCTATTGCAGTTGTCTTCTTCTCCCAATCTGTGTGAGTGTACAAAGGATCTTGCGAAATTTTTCAACTTGGGTGTATCCCTTTCCAAGGGATGCTAAGGAATTTGTTATGTCGGTGAACCTTGTAACCATTTCTGAGATGGTATCATTCTCCTTCATTTTGAAAAGTTCAAACATGTGGACAAGAATAGAAATTTTAGATTCTTTAACCTTATTTGTGCCTTCATGTGTTACCTATAGCGTATGTCATATTTGATTTGCAAAAGTAGCTGTTGACACACGATTGAATTCTTCTTTGGTTAAGTCACAGAATAAAGCATTCATCACTTTGGTATCAAGGTTCGCATTCTTCTTTTGATCATCACTCCAAGCGGTGTAGTTGGTTGTTGGCTTGGTGTACGCTACTTCTACTATGTTCCAACATTCGTAGTTGAGCGATTGCAAGTAGATCTTCATTCTACACTTTCAATAGTTGTAGTTGGATCTGTCAAATAGCGGTGGACGTTGTGTAGAATGTCCTTCTTTGAATTGTGATGAAGGAAACTCTATTGTCATCCTTGTATGGTTGTTGACTAGGTATGCAGGGCTTGTATGCCTGGCCGGGCTCTGATACCAATTGTTGGTCCTGAGATGATGCCTATTGTTAGATCTAAAATTCACGTCAACACTCAAACAAAGATATTAGCATTATAAAATAAAGTACTTACAATCAAAGGAAATTAAATCTCAGAAAAGATAAACAAGCGCAAACACAAGATATTTATCCTGATTCGGTCCTTGTGACCTACATTCAGTTCCCAGGCCACCCGCTTGAGATTTATTTATCCTTTGACTTTGTACACCCAATCAACACCTTGCACACCACTTGACAAATTCTCTTTGCCAATGTGTACAACTCTTCTTACAACCAAAAAGACCACAACACCTTATACAAACTCTCTTTAACCCGAAGACGCTCTTGTACAATGCTCTCTTTGAGTGATTACAAATGATCCTATAAGCCTTGAGTCTGTATGTGATCATGGACAAGGCCTATTATAGGTGAACTTTCAGAAATCTTCACAATAGAGTAGGAATTGGTGAAGAAATAGAAGTAAACAAGTTTTCAGAAAATCAGAATTTTGACAGAGTTTTTGGTAAAAAAATTTTGACTTGGATTGGTTTTTTTAGCCTAAGATAACAACCTTATTTATAGCTGAACTCTATGGTTAGTTAGGGTAGTTATTAGGACAAATTTGAATCTATAATCGTTGGATAACGTTAGATAAAACACCAGAAAACAAACTGTCCAACAGTCAGAAACTGCCATTAGTCGACTTGAGGTAGGGGTTAGTCGACTACAAAGGTGTCAAGTCGACTAGGTCAAGATAAAAACACAGGACAAGATTCTGGAAACTGAAACTAGTCGACCAAATAATGTATAAGTCGACTACATCAGGTTATTAGTCGACTATAAAGACTGTTAAGTCGACTAATAGTGACAAACAGAGAGTTGGCATTTTTGCAGGATAAATGTTAGTCGACTAGGAAAAATGTCAAGTCGACTATACCATGTATAAGTCGACTATAAAGAGGTATAAGTCGACTAAGTGAGTATGATGTGTGCGTGTGTTTCAAGGCCTTTAACATACTATTAATCATTACAATACACATCAATAGCAACAACTCTCTTTGGAAGTCTTGATCATGTAAAACTCTTGAATAGGCTTGTAAGATAGAGCTCCATTGAAATGACTTCACAAATGTATCATCAAAAGCAAGTTCTAACAGTTTTATCATCTCTCATTACAATGTGATCTATTCATAACGGAAGAACAACAAACAGCAAAGTACATCAGCAGTTTAAATGGCCCCATCCAAGAATGCATGATCCTTCATGACATGTTCTTTGTTGATGAAGCCCATAACAAGACCATAAAGATTGAGAGATTGCAAAACAAAGATTCACTTTTTGGGAGTATAGCAGAGAAGACATCCAGCAGTTCAAGCTTAGCAGAGTTTCACATCAGGCGATCAACCTCCAGTCAATAAGGCAACCGACGCCCCTACAACAAACCCAGTGACGACGATAACCCCCTCTATAAAGGACAAGGAGAATTCATATGCCATGCCAGGTGTTAGCAAGTGTTATAAGTATGTGAACCTGGACATAAGTCCAATGAGTATCCAAGGAGGAGGCAAGTCAATGTGGCAGAGTGAGGATGAAGACGAAGTGAAAATTGAGACTGAGCTGGAAGACTCCGACATTGCCGAAGAGTATGGAGAGTCAACCACCTGCATGGTACAACGTTTGTTATGCAACCAAAAGGCTTCCGACACTACACAACAATATCAGATATTCTACTCAAGATGTTCGGTCAAAAAATAAGGTGTGCAACCTCATCATCGATAACAAAAGTTGCGAGAATATCATTTCTAGTGCATTAGTGGACTACTTGAGTTAGAGACGGAACTACACCCTCATCCTTACACTATTGAGTAGATCAAAATGGCCCCTCCATCAAGGTAACAAATCTTTGTCATGTCCCTATTTCAATTTGCAAGTTTTATGCTTGTGATGTTGTCGATATGGAGGCATGTCACATACTTTTGGGGAGACCATAGAAACAGACGTTGATGCTACCTATCAAGACAATAAGAACATCTACATATTCACTTAGGAGGGCAAGAGGATCGCCATGAAGCCTATTCCACCGGATTCAAAGCCGGCAGAAGAAGAGAAGTCCAAAACTCATATTCATATGCAACCGAGGTAAGTTCTTAGTGGAATCAAAAGAGACAAAGTAAAGATTGGCTTTAGTGATTTAAAAAAAAAGTCGCTTCATCCATTGAAGTTCCCAAGAAAATGAAGCCTATGTTGGAAGAGTTCAAGATAGTTGTTTATGACGAGCTTCCGGAGGGACTACCACTATGAGGGATATCCAGCACCACGTTATCTTATTCTTGGAGCAAGTCTACCTAACCTCTCACATCCTAAGGAGAGCGAAATTCTAACCGAGACAAAGAGTTGATACACAAAGGACACATTAGAGAGCATGAGTTAGTGTGTGGTATTGGCTCTTTTGATACCAAAGAATGATGAAAGTTGGTGCATATGTGTGGATAATCGAGCCATCAACATGATCACTATTCAATATCGGTTTCCCATCTCGCCTTAATAATATGTTAGATCGATTGGGAGGTCGTGCATGTTTTCAAAGATCGATCTAAAGAGTGGCAATTATTAAATTCGCATTAGGCAGAAGATGAATGGAAGACGACGTTCAAGACTCTAGAGGGATTATATGAGTTGATGATTATGTATTTTGGACTATCTAATACTCCTAGCACTTTCATGAGATTGATGAACCAAGTATTAAGGCCATTCTTAGGGAATTTCGCGGTTGTCTATTTTGACGACATCTTTATTTATAGTTCGAGTGAAGATGAATATATGCAACACCTATGGGAGGTGTTGATGATACTATAAGACAACGAGTTGTATATCAACTTGAAGAAGCGCAGTTTCATGACTAGTACCTTGATATTCTGAGGGTTTGTAATAAGCTCTCAAGGATATCATGTTGACGAAGACAATGTAAAGGCAATAAGGGAGTGATTTATACCTAAGAGTGTCACAGAGGTGGGGATTTTTATGATTCAGCTACTTTCTACCGGCATTTCATCCAAAATTTTAGTATTTGGTGGCACCTATCATCAATTGCTTGAAGATGACAAGTCCTTTTCTTTGGACTGAGGCGGCCGACAAAGCTTTAGCACTAATCAAGGATAAGCTTACCAATACTCCCATATTAGCTTTTCATAATTTTGAAAAGGTATTCGAACTAGAGAGCAATGCTTGTGGAGTTGGCATTAGAGCGGTTCTCTCGCAAGAGAAGAGGCCTATTGTTTTTATACGTAAAAAGTTGAATGAAGTAAGGCAAAAGTGTTCTACTTATGAGTAAGAATTGTATGCAGTGTATCATTCTTAGAAGACTTGAGAGAGCTATCTTATACCTTGTGACTTCGTGCTCTATTCAGACCATCAATTCCAACATTTCAAAAATCAAAGCACACAAACAAGATGCATGCAAGGTGGGCATCTTATTTTGAACAATTCAACTTTGTGATACGACACAAATACGTTGTTGACAACAAAGTTTCCGATGCATTAAGTAGGAGAGTCTCATTATTGGTTTCTTTGCAAAATGAGATCATTGATTTTGATTTCTTAAAGGAGTTATATTAGAAAGATGAAGATTTTGAGGAGAGTCGGGAGAAGTGTTCGAAGAAACAACCCGCACATGACTATCATATTATAGAGGGTTTTCTTTTTAAAGGAAATCGGCTTTGTGTTCCAAGGACTTCTTTGAGAGAGAAGATCATTCAAGATTTGCATGGATGCGAACTAGGAGGACACTTTGGAAGAGATAAGAGAACGACTAGTCTTGAAGAGAGGTATTATTGGCCTCAATTGAGAAAGAATGTGGCTACAATTATGAGGAGTTGTCCGATTTGCCAAATTGCTGAAGGACAAGCTCAAAATACAAGTTTGTATACACCTTACCCGTTCCTTAAAGATAATTGGGAAGATTTAAGCATGGATTTCGTGTTGGGACTTTCTCGCACACAAAAAGGAGTAGATTCCATTTTCGTTGTGGCTGATCGATTTTTCTAGATGACACACTTTATTCCTTACCTGAAGACTTCCGAAGCACCGCACGTGACAAAGTTATTTTTCCAAGAGGTTGTGTGATTGAATGGTGTGCGAGTTTCATTGTTTCGAATCAGGATAACAAGTTCTTAGCTACTTTTGGACTATTCTATGGAAGAGATTTGACACAACACTGAAGTGCATAGTGGCAGACGCATCCTCAAACTGATGAACAAACGGAAGTTGTCAATCGCACCTTAGGCAACTTGTTGAAAAGCATATGTGGAGATAAACAAAAGCATGGGATCAAGATTTGCCTCAAGCGAAGTTTGCTTACAACAGCACAGTCCACAGTTCAACGAGTATGTCGCCTTTTGTTATAGTCTATATGAAGGTACCACATTATCTCCTAAAGTTAGCCAAGCTACCTATTAGAGAGAAGTTTAGTAGTGCAGCTAGTGCCATGGCTGAACAAGTTCTTGATATTCAAGAGTCAGTTCGATTGAAGATATAGAAATCTAATGCGAAATATAGACAACAACTGACAAGAAAATGTGAGAGAAAGTCTTCGAAGAAGGAGACATGGTGATGCTGTATTTGAGAAGAGAGAGAATTCCTGTTGTATCCTACAACAAGTTGAAGCCAAAGAAGTATGGGCCATTCAAGATCGTGAAAAAGATCAGTGTTAACGCCTATGTCATAGATCTTCCTAGCGATATGGCGATATCCAAGACATTAATGTGGCAGATCTCTACGACTATCACCCTACCGAATAGCTCTATTATGATTATAACTCAAGGCTGAGTTCTCTTAAAGAGGGAGGGACTGATATAGGAGATCAACTAAAGCAAGAAGCGGGCGATTAAGGTTCAACAGCAAGCCAACATAGTTCTTGGTCCACCGCCCGGTTGTCGACCGAGAAATCAAGTTGAAGCCGCCGGTCGATCGCTCGGTCGACGGCCAAAAAAGAGAAGTGACCATTGTTGCCGGTCGACCGCCTGGTTGACTAACTTAAAAGAACAGATAACTGAGTCTCTTAGTCGGTCGACCGCCTGGTCGACTGACAATGTAAACTTTTGACTAACGTTCGACCGCCAATCACGTATCAGCAGTTTCAGAGTCGATTTAGGATTTAGTTTTCAGATTTGATTTGAACTCCGAAAAAAATAATTTCTTTAAGAATCCTAGATAAGTCAGTACTCTAGTTTTGAGCCTATTTAAGGACATTACATCTTTGTAATTTTATTCATTGAATTTTAATTTAATAAACTTGAGTTTTTTTCCTTTTATTTGCTCGTAGATTCGAGTTGTTGTTCTTTTGCTCATGAGTTCAAATATTATCCCCGACCTGAAAGCATTTTTTAGAGTTTATTGGCGTTAGAGCGATCTAACTGGCGTTATTCGCTTCCTTATCTGCGTCTCTTGATACTAGCTAATTAAAGTTGTGATCAATTTGGAAACAATTCTATTTCCAACAAGAGAATGTTTTTTTACAGCTCTAATTTCTAGGACTATGAAATGGAGCAAGTGTTATCGCAATAGTGAAAGAACAGTTTAATTCAATAAATGAGCTATTGCAACCCTCTGATTTTTCGGAGTTGGATTGCAATCAATTTGACTGGACTCGCAGACAAACCAAGACATCACATCATGAATTTTTGGTCTTGGACTCGTGATCCTTAGATCTAGAGATGTGTGCTGGGGCCAACTCTATCCTTTCTAGTCTCATAAAAACCAACTCAGCCAACCAATCCGAACAAAATATGATAATCATCTTTTTTGTGAGTGTTTAAAAGTTGAGAATTCTCAGATTGCCAACATAACAAGATGGCTCTCTCTCTCTCTCTCTCTCTCTCTCGACCCCTTCAACTAGTTGAACTGATTCTTCTCTCTTATCTCAAAAAAGCAAAAAAATTCACATTCACACCAAGCAAGTCATTATATGCACAATCCAATCTCAACCACCCAATTCTAGACAGTGATTTGCTCCAAAAGAAAAATTCTAAATTAGGATTCTTGAGCACAGTACATAGGCATTCAGTGACCTCGTGACGCCAATTAGTTCTTCGTTCAGCTCTGTCAGAAGTTGATCTCTACAAATGAACAACAATCTTAACCTTTTTAACTCAGACAATGTGTATATAAAGTAGGAATCAGATTGTCATTTCCAACACTTGACACATAATTTATCATTTTGCAGACACATTGTCATTCTCATTATTTACGCTACTGTTGATACCAGCAGTACATACGACATGAGAGACTCAATGTAACAGAAACAGCCTGCTTATGCAAAGTACTCTAGCATTCATCAGGAACACTTCGTACCAATATCAGACTCGTTTACAGGCAACTTATAACCTGCTGTACCTCACAGGCCCCATCTCCTTGGCCTTGGCCCTCAGCAAATGCTTCTGCACCTTCCCCGTGGCCGTCTTCGGCAACGGCCCAAACACCACCGATTTCGGAACCCAGTAGGCTGGCATCCTCTCCTTGCAAAACCTGATTATATTCTCGGCCGCCTCACCTTCCTTCAACCTGTCAACGCCCTCCTTCAGCGTCACAAACGCACAAGGCGATTCACCCCACCTCTCGTCCGCCCGAGCCACCACGAAGCCTCCAGCACTGAGGGGTGCAAGTACAGAATGCTCTCTACCTCCAGACTACTGATGTTTTCACCTCCTGATATGATAATATCCTTCGCCCGGTCCTTTACTTCTATGTATCCGTCCGTGTGCTTCACTCCCAAATCACCGGAATGATACCAACCGTTGGCAAAGGCCTCTTCGTTAGCCTTTGGTTCTTCAAGTATCCTTTCATGACTAAATTGCCTCTCATGACTATTTCACCCATAGTCTTACCGTCTGCGGGGACTGGAATCATTGTCTTCAGATCAACAATGTCAAGACCTTCTAAACCGATGTAGCGGACACCTTGGCGGGCACTGAGGCGGGCCTGGGTCTCAGGTGGAAGTTTATCCCACTCAGGCTTCCATGTGCAAACGGTGGATGGACCGTAGGTCTCAGACAGGCCGTACGTGTGGGTGACACGAAAGCCAAGGCGGGACATTGCGGCAAGCAGAGAGGCTGGTGGGGCAGCACCGGCGGTCATCACGTTGACAGTGCGGGGGAGGGGGGTGATGGTTTCGTTCTTTGGGGCGTTAACAATGGAGTTGAGTACAACTGGGGCAGCGCAGAAGTGTGTCACTCCTTGGTTCGCAAGGCTGAATAGATGGCCTTGGCTGTCACCTACAACAGGAAATGAAGAACAAACAAGAGCGGAGATGACTTCGTGATTGAGTATGGAGAAAAATTATGCCAAATTGAATAGATTTTATTCCAAATCGTGAGAAAACATTTAATTGAGATTAAACACATTTCATGAAAAAGAATGGTAGGAGAAACAAATATTCGTATCTGATAAATAGACTAAAGAGAAGAAAGAAATAATATGAGGACTAATATTGATCAAAACTAGGATAGAGGAGAACCCCGATATGTAATCACTTCAAATTAACTTGATCCTACTCAAAGATGGGACTTGCTCACACAGATCGACATCTGGATAGTGTTTTCTTTTGGCTTGCAAACAACATAACAACTAAAGTTCAACAGAATTCGCAATCTCAGTACAGTTGGCAGACTACTTGATGGATATCTGAGGAGGCTCCTTTCTCTTTTTCTCTTCCTTGTTTTTGTATTACTCTGATCGGGTATTATTTCCACTCTCCTTGATTCTCATGGATCAGGATTGGGTTAGGGGATGTGAACTATTGGAAATTGTTATAGAATAAAGATAAGTTAAAATAAAAATAAATAAAAGAGAGGTAGAATCTAAGGCAATCTAGATGCAGGAGGAAATAACTGAGAAGCTTCACATATTGCATATCTTAATAAATGAGCCATGGTTTACAAGGCAATCGGATTTTGCACAAATCGGTACTTCTTATTACAAATCCAAGGCCATATTTTTTTTTGTCATTTATGCTGTGTAGACAAGCTGACACAAACATAACATACCAACTCAGAGTCTTAAACACAACAAATTCTAAAAAGTAGACACAACAAGATTGTTGGCCTGACACATGTCTGACATGGTTTTGAGATGACACGTGGCTTCACAACATTTTCTTTTTACTGGGGGGTTGGTGGGGAGGGGGAGAAACCGGGCTTGGTTACCACGGTTTTCACAATATAAATGTTTGTGCTACGTAGAATGCCATGTAAGGAAGTTGTGAATTTGAGACATTTAATTTTTTTTTATCTATCAAGGTCCCATTTCAAAACTTGAATAACCTTATATCTGCTTTTGTGTATAACACTTTATTCCCCTAAGCATTACATCACGTGGGTATTTTTGATATCTCATACCAAGTAGTGATTTTGATTTAGAGAAATTTCCGGGAATAAAAATAGACAGGTGATAGAAAGATCAAGTTTCTACCAGATTTCTCAACTGAAGTAATCTCTTGACCAAATCCATGAAATGATTAGCAGACTCAACAACAACAAAATCAGATCTTCAAGATCAGAATCACAACAAGAATCAGTTGAGATCAACATCACAACAAGAATCTGTTATTCTCATGATCATCTTCATGATTTTCTATCTTCTCCTGTAACAAACTGTAACAAACTGATATGTCTGTAACACTATAAATAGAGTAGAGATTTACCACAATGGTGTACTGTAGTTTGAAATCACTGTCAGCCTAATTACAAACTTCTTTATGGTATCATAGCTATTATTCCACTAAAAAAAATTTATTCAATCCTGTACTCCACTGAAATTTACCCTTCATTCTCGATGGATACTTTCACACCAAACTCCAGCGATGTTGTACCCAACCTCACCGGCTTTCTGAAGATCAGCCTTGATCGGTCTAATTATCCATTATGGTTAACCCAAATCTCTTACATCCTCAACATGAAGACTCTAATGGGAATTGTGGATGGAACTATCAAGTGTCCATCACAATTCAAATTAAGTGACAACGGTGTGGCAACCACCGAAGTCATTCGGCGTATGAAGATTGGCGTCAAAAGAATCAGCTTGTGTTGAGTTGGATCAATAACTCACTCACACCTTTAGTACTCTCCACGGTGGCACGCTTTAAGTCCTCACATGAGACATGGGTGGTTTCTTGAAAAACAGTATGCTTCTCAATCCCACAATCGCATCATGCACCTGCGCAACAAGTTGTTCAACATCAAAGGTGAAGGCCTCTCTGTCACAGACTTTGTGGATAAAGTTACCGACATTGCCGACAATCTGGCCTTGGCTGGAAAACCAGTCGACGATGACGATCTCATCTCCATCATCATGAACAACATTGGTCCGGCATTTGAATCCACTGTGAGCTTCGCACAAGCCCAAGACACGCCGATTTCTATGACGATCTTGTGGCTCTTCTTCTTGGTACGAAACTGAGGATGAAGTCACACTCTTCTCCAGCTCTTGATGCTACCCCAACAGCATTGTATGCTCCTACACAATCTCTGTCCTCGAGTCAAAGCTATAACAACCGAGGTCGTGAAACCTCCTTCTGTGGGCGTGGGCGCACCAATTTCTCATCATCATCGTCTGCCCTACCTTCGAAGACTGCAGGCGTGATCGTGTGTCAGATCTACAATCGTCCTCGACACACGGCATTAAACTGCTACCACCAAATGGACCATGCCTATGAAGGGTGTGTCCTAACTAAACAGCTCTCAGCCATGATAGCAATCGGGAAACCTACCAACATTGATGCATCCACTTGGGTCACAAATACTGGGGCATCCAACCACATCACCAACGATCTTGCAATCTTACGGTTCACGACTCATATCATGGAGTTGACAAAGTTGCTATAGAAAATGGTGCAGGTTTGCCCATATCCCACATTGGCTCATCTACTTGTTCACATAACTCTTCTGCATTTAAGCTTTCTAATATCCTACACTGTCCTGATATTTTCACTAATCTCCTCTCTGTTCATCAGTTTACTCGTGACGATAACTACTTCTTTGTGTTTTTCATAATTTTTCTATATCAAGGATCTAAAGATGGGGAAGACGCTTTTTCGTGGACCGAGTAACAATGGCCTCTATTCCATGAACATCCACCACCAACTGTTCATCCAGATCTAAACGCTCCAGTCCTAGCACCATTAACAGACCCCCGATGTTGGACAAAGATATGTTTATCAGGAAATACCTCCTGAAAGTAGTCGCCTAACTTCATCCACGCCGTGACTCATGAACAGACAATCATATGCCCAACCTCCGTGTCTCTTTAAGGCAGCAAAATGAAGACTCCCAGTAAACCTTGCGAGAACGAGGCGGTAGCTCTCAAGAGGCTGAAACCTACAAGGCATACAAGAAGGTAATGGTATCACATCCCTTCCAAGGTGCTCTGAGGAAGAGCTACAGACTCTAGGGTGAGAAGCAATTCACCGACGCACCCAGTCGATGAGCTCCTTCTCCTCCCTCGTATACGCCATCTTGAAAAAGGCGAATGGCCTCAAGCTCAAAGATTGCTCGCTCAAAATCAGGCAGCCTGAAAATCAGATCGCCCGATCTAGTTGAAGTAAGGACCCTACCTATCATCCTCGATGATGATTGGTGACACCCTGTTACGGCAACTAATGCACTGTAACAGCCCCTTCACGGCGACTAATGCAACACACTTTTCAGACTCCCTAGAAGAGAGCCTATCACCATGTCCTCATTCTCCTCCCTCTCCTTTTTCTTCATCTGATGAAAAAAAGAGGACGACATGGCAGCGCAGCAAGAAAAGAAGAAATTAAGTTTTGAAGCAAGGGTTTTTGAAGAAGACAAAAGATGATTTCCTCCCACAGAGCTCTCTATTTATAGACGGACGAGAAGCCCAACCGCCTCCAATTCAAATTTTCAATCCCTGAAAAGCTGGCTTACAATCCTGAGATTTTCGATCAACAGTAAAGTCAGAAGATCAGTCATCGTTAAACCATAAAACTATACAATCATAGTCATAATAACGCCAGGATTCGAAGAGACAAGACTCAAGCTTTTAGAGATTCAGCTGCCTGATGTGACAACTGGAAGCCAGCTGTGCAAACCCACAATTAATTCCAAAAGATCCACAATAATCCAAAGAGATCTGTCGCACACTCTTCTGTCTGCAAGCATCATAATAAGTTTTAAAGCATTGATAATTTATCCGAGTATCATCGCTTCCCTGACTTCCCTTCCACAGACTCCGGCAAGTGGAGAAGCAAGGGACATCTATAATGGTCAAAATTTGGCACGCATTAAGATGACATGTGTCCTAATTACCAAGTGCTTCCCCTAAGAGATCCATAACCCCCAGAGTCCATCTTGGAGACTCCACCACTCTTTGCCATCCCGGAGCAACTCTCCGAAGATCTTATCACTCCGGAACCTTCCACAATTCGAGGTCTCCAACCTCGAGTTAGAAGCTCCAAATTGTAGTCTGCTGAGATCTCTGTCTGCCGTTACGCCGTTCCATCCTCCCAACGTTCATAACATGTAACGCTCCTATCAGCGCATGCAGTTATGGACGGTGGCAAATTTCACAGCATGCAATCCTAACCGACCAACATCGATGATCATGGCTATTACAACAGATCCGGCACATGCAGATCGTGCAATAACAGCCCTAACCCTCAGAGCACACACACTGCATTACCGCACTAGGTAGTTCTCCTCTGCTAGTGCATTAACACGTCCGCAATTGTCCTTTGTGCGACATCTCCGTCCACTATCCCGACAGTTATCCTCTGTCGGTCCTTCCTATCACGCCGCAGTTGTTCTCTGCACGACACCTCCATCCACTATCCCGACAATTATCCTCTATCGGTCTTTCTTACCCATTCCACGGATAATTCTCACGCCCAAGGGTTTTAAGCCGACACCCATAGGTGCTCCTAACCTGAAAATATTACTTTCCTCTGTGTACTCTAACAGGTACCATTCGAGAGTGCCCAAATCGGTTGTGGTGGGTTCGAACCACGGTAAGCCAATTTTTATCCACCACAGGGTACAAGAGGGTTCTCGGAGATCTCACACAAGAGGGTTCTTAGATATATGTGGCATAAATTAATAAATAACAAGTAAAATTTGAGATATTTGGAAAGTATAAGAAGAGTAAACGTGCTTCTCTTGCTCCTTTTCCAAATTGGGCCTAAGAGATGATGTTTTTCTTTTGTTGAAATCTAGGAAGAAAAGGGGAGCAACCGAGCAGGATATCAAAGATCTCCAGGGAAGTAGCCAAGCTAGTATCGACTCTCGAAGTTATTCCCTTGAGGGGCACATGAACACTACTTTCCTGCTACCCTGGAAATGAATGTACTTCTAGGGTTGATTGTTTATCTTGTGGGTTTTATCTTGATTTTCTAGGGATTTACCAGTTTATATTCGCATGAGCCTTGGCCCATTCCAGAGCCCATGGATTCATTAGTTATATATAAACGTAATATCAATGGGCCAAAGGGATTTTTTTGGGGTATTGTTTGAATAGAATAAATGCACGGGTTATTTAAGTAGGTTGGGCCCATTTGTGATGTATTTACACACACAAGGATGAAAACAAATACATTGACAAGGACAAACATAATCAGTCAATACTATATGAATATTACAAAAGTGTGATCATCCTATGAATGTGTATACAAAATATTCATAAATATTTATCAGATCAAGAAGCTTCGAGATAGCTCATATATAGTGTTAAAGGATTATTTAGAGGAGTAAAATATGGTGAGTGGTAAAATTAAATAGCATACATAAAATATTCAAAAATACTTATTCAGATAAAGAAGCCTCTGGATAGCTCATATATAATCTGCTAAAGGATTATTTAGAGAACTAAAATATGGCGACTGTTAAAATTGATCAACGGTCTTCAGAAAGACCTCTCCTATTTTCTCCAGTAAATGACTATATGAAGAACCTCGAAAGTGTAGAAGCAGTTAACAAGAGTTTCTAAAAATATGCAACATGAGGAGTCTCCATTAAGAACTCTGCATAATCTGAAACACGTGTGACAAAATTAAATCTTAAGTAAACAAAGGCACTTGCAATTGACTTCACCAAAGAGATGATCTTGAAAATTACCTGTCGTAGACATATATTTGTTCCACAGAGAGCGGCCAGTGACCAAGTATAACACCAACCGTTGCAATGGAACATGGGCAAAGTCCACAAGTAGGTAGCCCCTTCATTCAGTCCCCATATAAGTGCACCACTTAAAGCCATAAGATAAGCACCCCTGTGGTGCAGCACCACCCCTTTCGGACTCGATGTAGTCCCTGATGTATATCCTAAAGCAATACTATGCCACTCATCTTTTGGTGGTTTCCAAGCAAATTCAGGATCACCAGTTTCCAAAAACTTCTCATATTCCATAGCACCTTTGTTTAGAGCATTCCGTAGAGACCCAGGGTCGCAGTTTTCGTCACCTATGACAATTAGGAGCGGAGACTTGAATGCGCCTTTCTTCGCGTCTGCTATAATTTTTAAAGATTCTTCTGCTAGGGGAAAATATTCTTGGTCTACCATAACAACTTCTGCTGATGAATGATCCAAAAGAAAAGCAATAGTCGAGGCATTTAGCCGGATGTTGACACAGTTCACTACCGCTCCAGCCATCGGAACTCCAAAATGTGCTTCATATATTGCCGGAACATTTGGGGCAATTACAGCTACCTGTCAATATATCAGTTTGTCATCTACCTAATCTTACATCGAAAAAAAGATAAAACACATGCTAGAAAATAGAAGTCATGATATGCGATATAATCAGATAAAATCACAATCAGCAAAGAGAAAGAAATAAAAATTACAGAAGTTAGATACCATCTCATAAGAATAACAAGGAAATAGCATGGAGAACCTGTAAAGTGAAAGAAAACAGCTTAACCATCGGCAGTAACTAAATTGAACAAAGTTACTAAACTTATAAACCAAACAACAATCAACTCAGGTTAACTATCAGATCAATTTAGACTGCTTGATGCACAAAAACTTACACAACTGGATCACATGGGTATTGAAATTTGAAAATAATAGAGATGTGGTCAAGTGGTGGGCTATTAGAATCTTTTTAGATGGCCCTATGCATAATTAGTTCAATATTGGGTCACATGGGTGTCTGAATTAAACACTATAAAACACCTCAGATACACAATATTACCAAATTGTCTAATTCTTTTAAGGTAATAGCTTAAGCACGTGTGGGGCTTGTCCCGCCTTACACACATACCAATATACAATCGAATGTGGTACAAATACAATCAAAAGCAATAATAGAATATTGCTCACTCGAGATTGCACTTGGATCAAATGTGAAAGCATGATGAATTTGTGATAGAACACAAACTGGGTACTTCTCTGGTAAAGTAAACCCAGGCTCCTGGTTACCACACTCTGCCTAAACTTTAGTAGAAAAAGATGTGGGAAGATAATAATAGCTGAACTTTCAGAAATCGAGTTGCATATTTCCAGTACATCAGAATCTCCTAATTTAGATGATACATGTCAGGCAGCCTTCCACGAAGTAGGATTTTGTCCAACTTCATTAGATGGTATTTAATATGTCCCATAGTCACACACTCTTTACATCAACTAGTTAAGGACTATAAAATGGGAATTTGAAAAATTAAGTGTTTCGCTAAACATATTAGCAATACTATTGCTACTATGTGCCAAGATTTTCAGATAAATATGCAAATTGTAGATCCTCACATTTGATCAACAATGACAGTCAATCAAAGGGCATAAACAGCTAGCACGATTTGATTCTCCCATACCATGAATCTTATTAAACATTGATTTAGTATCTGAAAACTCCTACTTCTCATAAATCTTCACACCAGTAAGTAACCTCCAAAATCATTGAGCCAAGAACTTCCCTATCATTAAATTAAAAAGAAAGATCTGTTCATTTTAGTCCCTTTCTCTCAGTTTGTAATATTGACAGGCAAACACCTACTACATCAAGAATATCATACAAATGAATAACAACAAAAGGGCCAAGAATGGAAACACCAAAACAATCTTAACAATTTTAAGGCTCTAACATATTAAATCAATAGCTTCCAACATGAATGGATAACTAACAATAAATTTTACATATTAAATCGACGTCAAAAGGAGAAATGTTTAGCAATTAGGGGACACCGGTAGCCAAAGTCACACAACCTTAGCATGTGATAGTTGAAATTAAGTCCTCTTTTTAACAGGTCTAGATCAGATCAAATATGCATAAACTAATGAACATCCTCTTTTAATTAACACATCTTGATCAGATCAAATATGCGTAAACAAACGAATACAGTCGTTACGACTCCTCTAACATAGCATGAAGAAATCAAAGGCAATTTTACACATGGAAATTTTCAAATTTGGAACAAGTCTCTATATGTTGCTCCTTGTTCTTTGTCATTTACAGATAACCACTGAAGTGTTTAATAAATATATACAATTGAACAAATCGCCAGATGATGGTGATGGCACTTGCAATTATAATAACACAAACAAAGAACCAATTTTTTAGACATCTATGTGTCTTGGTCAAAACCAAATCTTTTCCTCTTCTTCTTTTCACATATAGCTTTAGTCTCTGAGGAGCAGACTGTCAGATCCTCTGCTCTGTGGCATTAATGGATGAAAATTCTAGCACTCAGTCTGCCATCTTCCAAAAGAAAAAAAACAAATAAATAAAAGTTTTTTTTAAAAAAAAATTCTATCTTTCTGCTAATCGAACCTCTTTTTTTTTTTTTTTTTGTTAGAAATCCTTCTCTTTTTCTTTCCGACTAAACACAAATCAAACTTAATAATCTGTTCCAAAATATTCTATTTTAGCCATTTAAGTTTTTAATAAGTAGGCTCAAAATAAAGCACCTAAAAAATACCAAAATTTGTTTTTTTCTAGAAAAAGATGGGAATCCAAACTCAGTTCCCAACTCATTATTTTCACTGCTCCCGTAAAATATAAGTACAGAAAGAACTCAAGAAAAGATATTAAAAAAAAAATTAATTATGGTAAAAAAATTAAGGAAAAAAACCTACCTCAAAAATTGGAGTATAATAATTAGATCGGCGAGCTGAACACTTACCAAAAAAAGGGAAACTGCTAATTATACCAAGTGCCCGATCCGGTCTGGGAACAAAAAAAATAAAATATAATAGGGGGAAAAAAATGAAAATTTTACCGTGCTGCCGGGTCCGATGTGACGGCGGGCGAGGGCGGAGGCGAGACGGCGGCACCTGCGGTAGGTGTCCGCCCACGTGTACTTAATGGCGCCGTGAACGACGGAGAGCCGGTTCGGGTGGACCAGGGCGGCCCGTTCCAGGAACCAGAGCGGGGTCAGGGCCGTGTAGTTGGCCGGGTTCTTGGGTAGCTCGTCGATGTCCCTCTCCCCTGCCATTTTTGGTTTGATCAGGGACTCGGGTGCAAGAAAGAGAGAAGAGTGGACGCAATTGACTGCTGTTTGTGAAGTGAGAGATACGAGGGGAATTTATAGGGAAGGCCGAAGGCCCGTGAGCGATGATGACACGTGTGAGAAAACTCACCTCGACCGCTGATTTCGTGTTTTTCCATGTTTGGATCGATGAAAGTAAGGAAAACGGAGAGCAAGAAAACACAATTCCCACTTCTCCCTAATTCGTTTTTTAAAAAAAAATTTCTCCTGTAACCCTCTCTTATATTATTATTTTTTTAATGTTATAGTGATATAAATTTAAGTGGTATAAGTTGTAATTTAATGTATTAAATTTTGATATCATGTAAATCTCACTTTTAGTATAATTACATTTCAAAAACGTTACTTCAGAAATATTATTTAATTTAATATTATTTTATAATTAACTTTACATCCATTTTTTTCACTTTCACTTTCACATTATTTTCCACATTATTAACTAAACACCAGAAAATGCAATATATTTTTTCACTTATATTTCTACGGTATAATCGAATATCAAAAAAAATTATTTTCACAAATCCCAACTTCCCACTGTTATGCGTCCACGAATTTTACTCTCACCTCTCACTTCTCATTTTCCTCTCACCTCCGTGAATCCAAACACAACCAGTTTGAATATGGATTTCAGAACATGTGACCTCTTGAAACTCGAATAATTTTTCATATTATTTTTTGTTATTATAAGTGCGAATGACAAGTCTGAATGGCTGCTCGACGATAAAAAAAAACAACTAGACCTACATGCTCAGAATCATGCTTAATAAAGGCTTTTTAATTGATGGACTCCACCGGAGTTAATAGAATTAATTCAAAGTTATCTGTAATAAGCATTGGCTCATTAGACCTAATTTTAAATTTAGAAGACATCGTTTTGCTTCAAAAGATGTAGAAGACATTTCTACTCGACGTGGCAATCGAAGTGAGTTTTTATTTGTGGTCTATTCATGAGCAGTTTTGTGTGTGTGAACTGATCTACTGAGTGTGTTTGTATATGTATATATATATGGGAACTGATCCTCTGAGAATCATTCTCAGGGGTCCGTCCTGAGAACTCGCGTGTGAGCCGTCTGATCTGAAAGATTTCAGATATCAGATTTATCTAAACCGATCTGAACAGGTTCAGATCTGAACTGGTTCAGATCGAGCGAACTGATTTGCTCGATTCCTAGAGCTGCAGATCGTGACCCCGCTCGTTTAGGCAGACGATAACAGTTCTCAAATTAAGTTTCATGAGAACTTCACGGTGGGCCACCACACACACATAGAGAAACTTGTGTAGTTCCGGAAGGATTCGAGCCTGAATCCTTCCCACTCAAATACCAACATCCGACATTCAGATATAACATACACTCCGTTGAAATTGATTTATATTATTTAATGTAACTAAAAAAATCAAAAATCAAGTGTTTTAAATACTTTTTCCCATTGACAAGCGGCGCAAAATGGATGACCGAACGTAGTGAGTTGGTTAAATATATGTCTTTAGACATGCAAATTCTTAATTCGACCATTTGATCATGATCTAAACATTTAAAACTCTTACTAACAAATTTTTTTTTAGGTTTCAAATATTTTACAGCATTAAACTAACCACTCAATATTTAAGCCGTTCATTTTTCTCCTACTTAATGCATGAGAAAAAATGTATTTAAAATACTTAATTTTTGATTTATAGATACTTAAAATAATATAGATTAATTTCAACGGAATAAATCTTATATTTAGATGATGTATAGTTATACTTAAGTGGGAAAGATCAGAGCTCGAATCCTTCCGGAATTACACAAGTCTATCTCCTTAGACACTACATTTATATTATATTCATTTTGCTAAGACTTTGGCACGTCTTATCAATGTTAAAATGGTTTTTTTTTTCCGTTGAATTATAAAAGCACATAATAACTCCTCGCTTCTCAAAGAAATTTGAACGGGAGTTTTCCATTTGAGAAGATTCGCTAAAGTGCTTATTAATGCCAGGAGTTGTGGGTTTGGGGGTTTTGGGAATTCAAGCTCTTAATGTGCAGCCTAGCAACCTATTCAGTCCTCGTCGAATGAAAAGTACTATAAAAAGAAGAAAGAGGGGCCTACGCATTTACGAATCAGGACTTACTGAGTTTTCATATCTTTCTAAATACCAAAAGAAAGATTCTTTAAATTTTTTTTCTTTTTAAGAATTAGCCGTAACTTAATGCGAGTAGGACTTGAAGTCCAAATCTCTTACCTACTTATAATAAAAAATATATATATATATATATATATATATATATATATATGTCTTTGTGTTACAGGGACACTTACAAATAGAATGTTGTTAATAGGGAATATTCAAGTTATTGGACAGGTGGAGTGTGTGCACAAATTAAGCCCTGCTAGGTTTAAGTATGCCAGAAAACGAATTAACAAGGTGATATATGAAAAAAAAACCAAAAGTGCAAAATTTTGAATTTACTAGATCTCTACTCATACGTCATGGTATACGCTGCTTGCAGCCCCACGAAAATAAAGTAAATGGATTTGAGCGAAGAAATCGTTTTTATCGCTTAATTAATTAAAAAATAGTAAGAAATCTATTAAATCCCACTTGACCGCAGCCTACGCGTGGAAGTCCACGTGGGTCGGGCAGTGTGTGCGGGCCCGCGTGTGGGCGAAGGGTAGAGATCTTTAGGCGTGAGCAAATGAGCTGATTTTTTTTTGTCAAAGTATGGAGAACTTCACATGGGGCGCGTTTGGACTCATTCAAGTGAGAGGAAAATAGCAGGTGAGAAATCCTTGCTTGTTTTCAACTGACAATGAGACATAGAAAAACTCTTCTTTTGTGTATTATATTCTTATTTTTAAGATTCTACAGTTAATTTTTTGATCATATAAATCTCACTACTAATTCGTTATAACTTGCTGTATTAAAGTTTGATGTCATGTAAATCTCACTTGCAGTCTAATTATAATTCAAAAATGTCACTTCAAAAATAATATTTAATTTAATATTATTTTGTAGTTAACTTTCTGCTTTCACTTCCATATTACTAGCCAAATATCAGAAACTTACACTTCCATATTACAACCAAATACTGAAAAACTTATTTTCACAAATTTTAATTTCTCACTACACTTTCACATTTTTCACTCTCATTTTACACTTCTCATTTTTCTCTCACTTCCATGAAATCAAAGAATATACATTTACATATTCATCTCTGTTGTTTGCAGGGGAATAGAATATTACATATAGCTCGCAATTTTTTTTATATAATCTCTTCTTTTTAGATTATTTTTACTATCATAAAAATATTTTGTTAGCTCTATTTCAAGTGATAACTTAGAATCTAAGTTATTGGAGGTGACAAGTTCAAGTGTTTGTGGGTGCAACATTATTTTTTTACTTTTCTTCTTTCTAGTTATTTTACATTTACACTCATACTGAAATCCTTATTATATTTGTGCCCACGTTTGTATGCCACTAATTGTTTGTGAAAATGTATTATAATCTTCTTTTTAATTAAATCTAATTAAGTTGGAATTCCAGTGATACAACCTCAATCTGTAAATTAAATAGAGGTAAGAGTTAACTATTGATGTCTAGCTGAATGGTAAATGTTTATGATCGTGGTATAATCTTTTTAATTAAAGAAAGGAAAAAAAAAAACAGAGACACGATTTCATTTAAGTAGCTGTTATAATTCGATTGCGTATTGCGAGCAAGAGTGTTTTCAACTTTTTTTGCATTCCCAAGTTTGTCTATGATTTTTCGACCCTTCACATTTGCATTTTTTGGGTTTTTTTTTTTTGGGTTTTTTTGTAAAAATACAGAAATTCATGAAAACATAATTTACTTTTGAAATGGATTTGAAATTTATTGTTTAATTTACTTCACCTATCACATATTACATCTATTTAAGGGTATGTTTAGTTGGCTTCAAGTAGGGGTTGTTTGGATTCAAGGAATTGGGTGGAAGTGAGGAAGTGGGAAGTGTCTTTTCTCATTTCAGCTGTTCATCCAAACACCGGAAAAGGAAAATGGAAAAAGTTCTTTCCTTCTCTCTTTTCTCTTTTACACAACGTTTTCCTCACTTCCAGAGTGCTACAGTTAATTTTGTGGTCATATAAATCTCATTTGTAATAAGTTGTAGCACAAAACAGTTAATTTTTTGCTCATGTAAATCTCACTTGCATTCTAATTACAGTCTAATTTTTATTTTTCTTAATTAATTTTTAATCTAATATTATTTTGCGGTCAACTTTGTAGTCAACTTTTCCACTTTCACTTCCACATTACCATCCAAACACCGGAAAAGACATAACATTTTCCAAACCACACTTCCCAACAACATCCAAACACCAGAAAACTTACTAACCAATTCCCAAGTTCCAAAGGGAACTATTACCATTTCCTCACTTCTTCACTTCCTCACTTCCACCCTTAACCAAACAGGCAACAAAGGTGAAAAGTGACCTTTCTTACACTGGAGTGTTTAATTTGGCAAGAGGGAACACATTATAAGACAACAATTAACACCACTCTATACAAATTATATTTTTAGTTATCAATTATTTTAAAATATATATATAAGATCGCACTTGCAGTGCATGTCAAAAATTCTATTTTTTTTTTTTTTGTAAGGAATAACAAGATTATAGATTACTACAAAGTATAGTGTAAAAACTTCGCGCACGCGAGAGCTCAAACTCATGACCTGTTGTGGAGAGCGATGCATAATAATTTAAGTATAACTACTAGATCACTTGCATGGGATATTTTCTTGGGCTAGTTGAAGTTGACTCACATGAATTCTAAATGTAACACCCGTTTCAAGAAAACGTACTTAGATACGTATTCAGATTTTTTTTGATCATATTTTTTGATTCACTTCCCGTATTTGTTTTTGTTTTATGATTATTTATGTGATTGTTTTTCATTTGATCCGTATTCGTGGACTCGGAGTCAACTCTACTTTGAATCAGGGACCCGATCCTAATGTATTACTCGGTTTGTCTTTTCGGTAGTCAAATTTGACCTGTTTCAGTTTCAAATATTGTTTTTCAATATTTATGATTTTTCAAGATTTTCTGAAAAATTTTCCGATTTAAATTGCAAAATCTTCAAAATGGAGACTGGTGTCGCTGGTCGATTTCAGAATATTTAATTTACAAAGAGAGTTGAATTTTTAAAATCTACTTTCACACTATTTCTTAAAATCACATTTTCTACTTTAATGTATTTTTACAGATTTTTCTGAATTTATCGAAACTCGACTGGATTTGGTGTCGGCCGGTATGCTGGTTGATTTCAGGATTTTTAATTTGAAAAGGGATTTTATTTCTGAAAATTGATTTCATATTGTACCTCAGGATGGTGTTTTCTACCTCCGGGTATTTTGAGATTTTTCTGAAATAGTTGATTATTTTCGATATTAAAATAATGTTATTTATTTCGAAATCTTCCCTTCTTTCTTTCTTTTCTTTTTCTTTTCTTTTCCCTCGATCACCACTTGCCAACCCATGTAGGGGACCTGCCCCATTTAATTCCCATCTCCCTCCATCTCTCTCTCTCATTTTCTTTTTCTTTTCCTCTTCCCTTTCTCCTTCTCTCTCTCTGTCTCTCTGTCTCTCTCTCTCTCTCTCTTTCATTTTCTTTTTCTTTTCTTTTTCCCTTTCTCCTTCTTCTCTCCCTCTTTCTCTCTCTTCTCCCTGGCGATGACCAGCAGTGCCACTTGGCCAGTGCCGGCCACCGCTAACGCGCCATCCCTCCGACGACCTCTCTCACAACCCATCTCTCTCACTTTTCTCTCTCTCCCTCTCTCTTTCTTTTCTCTTCTCCCTCCCCCCTCTTTCTCTGGAGTTGACCGCCGCCGCCACAGGACCGCGTCGCCGTGGTCAATGATTGCCTCCCTAGCTTCGATAGGCGCCTCTCCCGTCTCCCCTCTCCTTCTTCTCCTTCTTCTTCTTTTTCATTCCTTTTTCTTCTTCTTCTTTTCTTCTTTTCCCTTCTTTCTCTCCTCCTCCACTCTTCCTCCCTCTATGGCAGCGGGCGCTGGCGACCCAGCGGCTACAAGGCCACCCTGGTCAACCACCTGGTCGGCCAGCTTCTTCTCTATCCTCCCCTCTCTCTCCTTCTCTCTGTCTCTCTCCTTCTTTTCTTTCTCTCTTCTCTCTTTCTCTCTCCTCCCTTACCTTCTCTCTCTCCTCTCTTTTGCAATTGCCGGCGGCCAGGGCACCGTCGGCCACCCCTGGCCGGCCGGAGCCGGCCAGACCCATCTTCCCCTTCCCTTCTCTCTCTCTTAGTCTCTCTTTCTCTCTCCTATACTCTCTCTTCTTTCTCTCTCTTAATCTCTTTTTCTCTTTATTTTCACTCTCTACAAAATACACACAAACTCTTATTGGCCCAAAGGTCCATCACTATAGTTTTGATGATGATTAACTCATGTAGTTATAGTACTAATGATTTTGTGGTTATATAGTTTCAGATTTACGATCAAGATCTTAGTAGGAGCTCAGCTTCAACAAAGGAGTCTTTAGGAGCTAACACGTGTTAATTCAAGAGCTCGTGTGTCAAGATCACATCTAGCACTCGGTTGGAGTCAAGCTCATTGGATCGTGTTTGGATCGGGTCGTCTTGAAGATGAGGATCGACAAGAAGACTTCGGTTTGTTTTCATCTTGTGTAAAGATAGATAGTATTGATATGCTCAAGTTCACACAGATACAAGTTCAATATGTTCGGTTTTCGATTTAACCGGTTTTTGGATTTCGAATAGACATATATATATATAGTTTTCATGAATAGATAGAATCAAAACAAGTTTATACGGTTTAATGTATATTAGATTTCATCTATATACATATATGCTTCATATATTTGGAAAAACTTATTTTGATGATCCTATTCATGTGTTTGGAGTTTTGTTATTAACAAAACTTACTCTTGATTTTCATGTCAAAAACATAGATATATTTCTTATATATGTATTGGATTCTATCCATACACAATATGCTTCAAATGTGTTTAAATATCATATTTTTGTATTTATACAAGTTTTGGAGAAAACGGATTTTCAGTTCAAAATTCAAGTTTTGGAAAATACGATTTTTGTTTAAGGCCAAATATTTTATATCACAAAAATAGCTCAAATAATTTGTGATATATGTTGATTTTTGGTCACATATATTTTTATTCAAATATCTAACAAGAACATATTTTTGTGGATTTATGAGTATTTATGAGATTTTATTGGAGATTAATTGACCAAAATTTCAGTTCTGAAATAGCTGCCAGAATCAGCTGCGGTCGATCGGACCGGTCGACCGATGTGCACAAGGACGTGTATATGGCCAGCCTACAAGGCCGGTCGACCGGACGGTCGACTGGCTGTAACCACCCATGTCTCGGGTGATGCCCGTCGACCAGGCAGTCGACCGACAGGCTTCGTGCCTTGTGGGCGGTCGACCAGCAGTGCGTAATGGTCAAAAATTTGACCGTTAGCCGGTCAACCGGAGGGTCATTTCTGACCTTTCAGGCTACCAACGGCTCTATTTTTTTTGAGAGGTTATTAATAGCCATCTCTTAGACTGTTTTCTATAAGATTTTTAGAGAGCTATTTTCCCGTCTTTACAAGAGTTTTGCAGCAAGTTTTTTGAAGAGTTTTTGTGCCAAAAAGATTTATCTTTTATTTGTTTTCAAGGTTGGAAAAATCAAGGAAAAAGGGTCTCTGGGAATTGATTTGATCTTCATTTCTATTTCATTTTAGTATTTTTCCCAAGTATTTTCTGTGATTTTGATTTTCAAACACCTTGTTTTCTTACACTTAAGCTATCATCTCTATCATATCTATAGGATCTTGTTTTTATGGAAAATATTATTTGTTGTAACACCCCGAATTTTTAAACGCCGATTTAAAATATAAATCTTGAATTATTATGTTAATGGTGTGTGTAATGAATTTTAATTAAATTTTGGGAAACTTAGAGGAAATTTGGAAGTGAAATGAATTTAAATAATAATAATAATAATGAAATTTGAAGTACATGTATAGATTCAAGGATGTGGATGATTGGATACATTCATGTATATTTACAAATGAGTGAATGTATGCAAATGTTGATATATCTAATACTTATCTATAAATTCATGAATAAAATAAGTGTAGGATGAGTGAAGTGGCAAAGTGGGAGAGTGCTTGGGAAATGGGTGAATGAGGTGGCTAATTGTTAAGCTATAGAGGAGTTATACAAGAGTAAATACTTTTATAAATAGGGGTTTATATGTAAAAAGGGAGAGAAATAAACTTATTTTCTCCCCCAAATCTCTCTCTCTCCCTCACGCAGTTTTCCCCAAACCCCTCTCTCTCTCTCTCTCTCTCTCTCTCTCGCGCGGGCGTGGCCAGGGCAAGGCCAGGCGCGCGCGGCCAGGCGCGCGGGGCAGGCGGGCGGCCAGGCGCGCGCGGCCATGGGCGGCCAGGCCGCGGCCAGGGCGGCCAGGGCGGCCGTGGCGGCGGCGGCAGCCGGCTAGGGCGACCGGAAGGTCGAAATTCGTGGTGAGTGGGTTTTTCCCCTCTTCTTTTCTCAATTTCATCTTTTGAAAATCCCTAAGTTTGATCTATTGGTTGAATGAAAATCCTTCCTTTGAGCTATTCATGCTATTATCCCTTGAAAATTTTATGGTTTCCTAAAGTATGTAGTAATAAAAATTAGATCTTGAGATATATTGAGTTAATCCCATTATATAAAATTGGTGGGTGAAGGGGTTGCATGACAAAATATGTAATGTAGAAATGGGGTTTATACATTTTCAGATTTGGTGTAAGTCTTAACCCTAGAATTCTTAACCTTATATGTTAAGATTAATGGTGATGAAGCTCTCATTGAGAGTTGTGGGACTAATGTTTGGGCGATTATGTTCTTCCGTAAATTGAAATAAAATGCTTCATAGAATCATCAGACTAAGGCATGATGAACTTGCTAGGTGTTGTTAATTCTTATTTTAAAGTAGGACTTTTCTTATGATTTTGGAATAACTTGCTAGTTGGGAAATTGTGTAGTTGCTAATTCTTATTTTTAAAGTAGAACTTTTCTTGTGATTAACGTATGTTTATCAAGAAACATACTCTCTTGTGATATGTATATGATTATGTCTTGTGAAATATAGGGTTGGTATTGGTTACCTTTAAATAGGCAAGGTTAAGCCGAAAATTTGAATATCATTAGAGTAAAAGTTCAAGTATCGATTAACGTATTATTAATAGAAGACAAGATTAACCTATAGCATGGTATTAGTGTCATAAATGCGTGGGTCGTTACGATTGGGGGAGATCAAGTTATAGATTTCTCCTAACCTTTAGTATTGATGGAGGATCTTGAAGCTTTTCACACTTGTGAGGGTTGAACCTCTTGCTATTCTTACATAATAATATGTGCAATCGAATCAATATTTGATCTTGCTCATGTTAATGAGATAAGAAGGAAAGTTTCATGATATAAGTTAAAATATGAAGTGGGAGGTGACTTAAAGAGGGACTTGTGATAAATCATGTAGTGATCAAATTATGCATATTCTTATAAATAATTCTTGTGACCACAAATCTAAATACTTTAGTTCATAACTTACTTATAATTCAAGTTAGATGAAGAAATAATAGGAAAAGTGAAAAATTTGTTAATAGAGCACCTTTGGAATAGTAACGCAAATCTGTTAAAATCTGTCCAGATTTGAGACCTGAAACATGGGGTTTCTTTCGTAAGGATATATAATGAGAAATAGGTCATGTGATATACCGTTGGAAAGCTAATCGAGTCTACTTTCCAACCGCGCTTACGGTGTCTTAATCAAATGTCTGTGCTGGAAATTATCACTGGAACATGATAACTTATCGAAAGTGCAAAGTTGCAGAATTTTTAGATGTCTAAATAATTTTCTGTTTATTTCAGCTTTTCGTGCAACTTAAGTGGTGTCTACTCTAGATAGCAAACTGTTCTTATCTGGTTCATAAAAATATAAGGTACCAATAAATTCGTGTGCAGTTTAGTGCCAAGTGGAATGAGATCCGTATTTTACTATGCATATGATAATTTCTTAGAGATTCCGACACTGGGTTAAAAGTGAAAGATTTGTTACTGTTAAGAAGGTTCACATTCCTACCTTCAGTTTAAATAAGATATTGTCTATATTCTCATTGCAAAGAAGGTATAGACTGCTCAAGTCATTAACTTTCCTAAGTTCATCTGATATTGTTTAAAAGTTGTTTAACATAGAGGGTGATATGTTAGTAGATGCCCCTATAACATCGTCATAGTCAACTAAGAATTTTATGAGAATGATTTGTTTTGCATAATATACCTAATATGAATAGTTGGATAGAGCATGAATGGAAATAGATGTTATTACTTAAGTGCTGACCTATTGGAGCACTTATAATTGATAAGCATGTTAAGAATCCGAACTTGGGAATTGTGTGAATATGATTTTGTATGATATTGTGTATGTTAAATGTAGGAAGGGGCCAGCGGGAGCTGGTAGGTGTGAAGACGGGGTATGATGTTATGTGTGTTAAATGTAGGAAGGAGCCAGCGGGAGCTGGTAGGTATGAAGACGGGGTATGATATATTGTGTGTTAAATGTAGGAAGGGGCCAGCGGGAGCTGGTAGGTGTGAAGACGGGGTATGAGATGGGTCTTGTGTTATGAAATAAGATGTGCTTATTCAAATTGAACAGTGTTCTATGCTTGTCCTTATGCATGACTGTGAAGCTCTGCTTTATTATAAGAGATAATGAAATATTATATGATGGGTGAAAGTGCAAGGGTTAATCCATGCAGTACTTGAATGGTGATATGATATACATGTAATTAAATCCTTACAAATGATTGAAAATGAATGGTTATGTGTGATACAAATGTGTATGCGTGTGTATGTGACACTGGGGATATGAGGGTTGTGTCATCGTATATGACATGAAACCATCAGAATACAAGTTCAGCTGATTGAAATGAATACCATATATTGGGTGTCAGTGTGCATGTGAATCCGTGCATTACTTGAAGTGGGATGCGTTATTGTATTATGAGAAATATGATATGATTATATGTTATATAACTATGGCTTGTGACGTTAGTGTTATCGAATGCATAAACTAAGTTTAGGGCATAACTCTTGGGGTTGGTGTATTATTGCATGGAATATAAGGCACGTGAGTAATACACACTATGTTCACATAAGACGAGAGAGTGTATTTATGTAACTCATAGACCTTATCACACGTAAAGATGAAAATCTAAGAAAGCAATTGGGGAGTACAATCATAAGAGTCTGATCGTCCTCAGAAATTGTAGAGGCTGAGGCCTTGATTTATTAAACTATCGGATGCCTCCGATTCTTGTCTTCTTACTATTTCAGATTCCTTTTATTGCGTGTATATTCATACTCTTGTTGAGATATTATCTTTTCTTGATTATTCCTACCTCACTCACTGAGCTGTCGAGCTCACCCTCCCACAGACTGATATATTGCAGGTTGCTTGGAGGCAGGGGTCAAGGTTATGCTGCGTAGGGTTCGTTCTGAGTCAATTTAACTCTTGTATTTTGGGACATTTGTGTTTGAGGAAGATATATGTGGGTCATGGGAAACATGATTAATCTTGTATATACATATGTGGAGAACCTTGTAGTAGTTTCATTTCAAGTTGACATTTGAGATATTTTTATTGAGTTGTGGCAATATGAAGTGTATTATCTATATCATGCCCATGTGAAGTTAAAAGTTATGAATTTTGAAAGCCTATGAATGCCGAGATAGAAACTTTAGAGTTATGTTGTTATGTTTCTCCATAAGTAGGCGATGTCAAGCCGAAATTGTTATTTAGAAGATACGGGCCGTTGTGAGCCAAAATATTATTATGACTGCGTGGACAATTGTTGACCTTGGCTTATATGTTTGGATTTGAGATAAGTAGGCTGGTGTTGGCCGAAATTATTGTGATGTGAAATGTACATTTGGGATATATCAATATTTACAAAGGAGATGCTGTCAAAATTTTAAGAATATTGGAGATTAATTCGATGATCTGTTGATTAATATGGATATTCGTGTCAATTGAGATTATTAAAATCTGGGACCCTTACAGTTGGTATCAGAGCGCAGGATATAGAATGAGGATAGATTTAGAATAGTTATGATAGAAAGAGGATTGGATTTGTATGATTGATATGCGTGGCTGTGTTATGCATGTATGTGAAAATGTTGTTTGATATGATTGGCTAAAGGGGGTAGGAGTTCTTACGTGTATAATTAATCCCGAACCACGAGATATTTGATCACTGTCTTATGTTCGGATTATGGTACCCACATGCCATAATTCGGATGTGCTCTGCTAGGGTGTGGGCCCTCAGTATGAGCTGCCAGTGGTATGGGACACTGGAGTAAGGGAATGATAAAAATATCAAGTGAGTCAAGATTAATCTGGATCGTAAGGACATGGTATAAAATTGATCAAGAAATAAAAAATCTTGAGAAGAATGATTGAGAAGGATATTGCATCAAAGAAAGATTTTGTGATATGCAAGAGAAATGCAAAGTTTTATGCTTACTCACTTCAGGTAGCAAGTTTCGAGGACGAAACTTTTGTAAGGGGGGTAGAATGTAACACCCGAATTTTTAAACGCCGATTTAAAAATATAAATCTTGAATTATTATGTTAATGGTGTGTGTAATGAATTTTAATTAAATTTGGGAAACTTAGAGGAAATTTGGAAGTGAAATGAATTTAAAATAATAATAATAATAATGAAATTTGAAGTACATGTATAGATTCAAGGATGTGGATGATTGGATACATTCATGTATATTTACAAATGAGTGAATGTATGCAAATGTTGATATATCTAATACTTATCTATAAATTCATGAATAAAATAAGTGTAGGATGAGTGAAGTGGCAAAGTGGGAGAGTGCTTGGGAAATGGGTGAATGAGGTGGCTAATTGTTAAGCTATAGAGGAGTTATACAAGAGTAAATACTTTTGTAAATAGGGGTTTATATGTAAAAAGGGAGAGAAATAAACTTATTTTCTCCACTAAAATCTCTCTCTCCCTCACGCAGTTTTCCCCAAACCCCTCTCTCTCTCTCTCTCTCGCGCGGGCGTGGCCAGGGCAAGGCCAGGCGCGCGGGGCCAGGCGCGCGCGGCCAGGCGGGCGGCCAGGCGCGGCCAGGGCGGCCGTGGCGGCGGCGGCAGCCGGCCAGGGCGGCGGCGGCAGCCGGCTAGGGCGACCGGAAGGTCGAAATTCGTGGTGAGTGGGTTTTTCCCCTCTTCTTTTCTCAATTTCATCTTTTGGAAATCCCTAAGTTTGATCTATTGGTTGAATGAAAATCCTTCCTTTGAGCTATTCATGCTATTATCCCTTGAAAATTTATGGTTTCCTAAAGTATGTAGTAATAAAAATTAGATCTTGAGATATATTGAGTTAATCCCATTATATAAAATTGGTGGGTGAAGGGGTTGCATGACAAAATATGTAATGTAGAAATGGGGTTTATACATTTTCAGATTTGGTGTAAGTCTTAACCCTAGAATTCTTAACCTTATATGTTAAGATTAATGGTGATGAAGCTCTCATTGAGAGTTGTGGGACTAATGTTTGGGCGATTATGTTCTTCCGTAAATTGAAATAAAATGCTTCATAGAATCGTCGGACTAAGGCATGATGAACTTGCTAGGTGTTGTTAATTCTTATTTTAAAGTAGGACTTTTCTTATGATTTTGGAATAACTTGCTAGTTGGGAAATTGTGTAGTTGCTAATTCTTATTTTAAAGTAGAACTTTTCTTGTGATTAACGTATGTTTATCAAGAAACATACTCTCTTGTGATATGTATATGATTATGTCTTGTGAAATATAGGGTTGGTATTGGTTACCTTTAAATAGGCAAGGTTAAGCCGAAAATTTGAATATCATTAGAGTAAAAGTTCAAGTATCGATTAACGTATTATTAATAGAAGACAAGATTAACCTATAGCATGGTATTAGTGTCATAAATGCGTGGGTCGTTACGATTGGGGAGATCAAGTTATAGATTTCTCCTAACATTTAGTATTGATGGAGGATCTTGAAGCTTTTCACACTTGTGAGGGTTGAACCTCTTGCTATTCTTACATAATAATTTGTGCAATCGAATCAATATTTGATCTTGGTCATGTTAATGAGATAAGAAGGAAAGTTTCATGATATAAGTTAAAATATGAAGTGGGAGGTGACTTAAAGAGGGACTTGTGATAAATCATGTAGTGATCAAATTATGCATACTCTTATAAATAATTCTTGTGGCCACAAATCTAAATACTTTAGTTCATAACTTACTTATAATTCAAGTTAGATGAAGAAATAATAGGAAAAGTGAAAAATTTGTTAATAGAGCACCTTTGGAATAGTAACGCAAATCTGTTAAAATCTGTCCAGATTTGAGACCTGAAACATGGGGTTTCTTTCGTAAGGATATATAATGAGAAATAGGTCATGTGATATACCGTTGGAAAGCTAATCGAGTCTACTTTCCAACCGCGCTTACGGTGTCTTAATCAAATGTCTGTGCTGGAAATTATTACTGAAACATGATAACTTGTCGAAAGTGCAAAGTTGCAGAATTTTTAGATGTCTAAATAATTTTCTGTTTATTTCAGCTTTTCGTGCAACTTAAGTGGTGTCTACTCTAGATAGCAGACTGTTCTTATCTGGTTCATAAAAATATAAGGTACCAATAAATTCGTGTGCAGTTTAGTGCCAAGTGGAATGAGATCCGTATTTTACTATGCATATGATAATTTCTTAGAGATTCCGACACTGGGTTAAAAGTGAAAGATTTGTTACTGTTAAGAAGGTTCACATTCCTACCTTCAGTTTAAATAAGATATTGTCTATATTCTCATTGCAAAGAAGGTATAGACTGCTCAAGTCATTAACTTTCCTAAGTTCATCTGATATTGTTTAAAAGTTGTTTAACATAGAGGGTGATATGTTAGTAGATGCCCCTATAACATCGTCATAGTCAACTAAGAATTTTATGAGAATGATTTGTTTTGCATAATATACCTAATATGAATAGTTGGATAGAGCATGAATGGAAATAGATGTTATTACTTAAGTGCTGACCTATTGGAGCACTTATAATTGATAAGCATGTTAAGAATCCGAACTTGGGAATTGTGTGAATATGATTTTGTATGATATTGTGTATGTTAAATGTAGGAAGGGGCCAGCGGGAGCTGGTAGGTGTGAAGACGGGGTATGATGTTATGTATGTTAAATGTAGGAAGGGGCCAGCGGGAGCTGGTAGGTGTGAAGACAGGGTATGATGTTATGTGTGTTAAATGTAGGAAGGGGCCAGCGGGAGCTGGTAGGTGTGAAGACGGGGTATGATATATTGTGTGTTAAATGTAGGAAGGGGCCAGCGGGAGCTGGTAGGTGTGAAGACGGGGTATGAGATGGGTCGTGTGTTATGAAATAAGATGTGCTTATTCAAATTGAACAGTGTTCTATGCTTGTCCTTATGCATGACTGTGAAGCTCTGCTTTATTATAAGAGATAATGAAATATTATATGATGGGTGAAAGTGCAAGGGTTAATCCATGCAGTACTTGAATGGTGATATGATATACATGTAATTAAATCCTTACAAATGATTGAAAATGAATGGTTATGTGTGATACAAATGTGTATGTGTGTGTATGTGACACTGGGGATATGAGGGTTGTGTCATCGTATATGACATGAAACCATCAGAATACAAGTTCAGCTGATTGAAATGAATACCATATATTGGGTGTCAGTGTGCATGTGAATCCGTGCATTATTTGAAGTGGGATGCGTTATTGTATTATGAGAAATATGATATGATTATATGTTATATAACTATGGCTTGTGACGTTAGTGTTATCGAATGCATAAACTAAGTTTAGGGCATAACTCTTGGGGTTGGTGTATTATTGCATGGAATACAAGGCACGTGAGTAATACACACTATGTTCACATAAGACGAGAGAGTGTATTTATGTAACTCATAGACCTTATCACACGTAAAGATGAAAATCCAAGAAAGCAATTGGGGAGTACAATCATAAGAGTCTGATCGTCCTCAGAAATTGTAGAGGCTGAGGCCTTGATTTATTAAACTATCGGATGCCTCCGATTCTTGTCTTCTTACTGTTTCAGATTCCTTTTATTGCGTGTATATTCATACTCTTGTTGAGATATTATCTTTTCTTGATTATTCCTACCTCACTCACTGAGCTGTCGAGCTCACCCTCCCACAGACTGATATATTGCAGGTTGCTTGGAGGCAGGGGTCAAGGTTATGCTGCGTAGGGTTCGTTCTGAGTCAATTCAACTCTTGTATTTTGGGACATTTGTGTTTGAGGAAGATATATGTGGGTCATGGGAAACATGATTAATCTTGTATATACATATGTGGAGAACCTTGTAGTAGTTTCATTTCAAGTTGACATTTGAGATATTTTTATTGAGTTGTGACAATATGAAGTGTATTATCTATATCATGCCCATGTGAAGTTAAAAGTTATGAATTTTGAAAGCCTATGAATGCCGAGATAGAAACTTTAGAGTTATGTTGTTATGTTTCTCCATAAGTAGGCGATGTCAAGCCGAAATTGTTATTTAGAAGATACGGGCCGTTGTGAGCCAAAATATTATTATGACTGCGTGGACAATTGTTGACCTTGGCTTATATGTTTGGATTTGAGATAAGTAGGCTGGTGTTGGCCGAAATTATTGTGATGTGAAATGTACATTTGGGATATATCAATATTTACAAAGGAGATGCTGTCAAAATTTTAAGAATATTGGAGATTAATTCGATGATCTGTTGATTAATATGGATATTCGTGTCAATTGAGATTATTAAAATCTGGGACCCTTACATTTGTGGTCTATTGTGATCACCAAGAGTTGTTTGTGGTCTATTGTGATCACCAAGTTGTAATCTTTCCTTTGCTTTGGGTTTGTGTTCATCCCTTTAGTTTAGAGGTGATTGTGGTTTGGTTTTGTGCCTTGTCCCTCTTGTGTAGAGGTGATTGTGGTGGAGTTTGGCTTTGTGCCTTTATCCCTCTTGTATAGAAATGATTGTTGTTTTGGCTTTGTGTCTTACCTCTTGTATAGAAGTGGTTGTGTTGGAGAGTGGAGTTGTGAACTCCTAACTTTGTAATTGTAAATTCCTTGATAGAGGTTCCCTATGTGGGAGGTCCTGTGTGGACGTAGTGGAAATCCTTCTGTGTGAAGGCGGGGACGTAGAGCAGTGGCTCAAACCTCGAAACATATCTTAATGTTTGCATTTGATCTACTATCTCTAAACTCTATCTCTCTTATATCTTGCATTGCTTTATATTGTTCATATCTCATACATGCTTGGTATTGTTTGTGTGCCCATACTTGTGTTGAACTAAGAGAGCTTCATATAGCACCTCAACTCTTATTTAAAGGAATCTAGAGGAGATAGTCCAGAGCCCTTCATGGGGAATTCAGCTACACTCTTGTGTTATACCTTGTGTGTTAGCTTAATAGCTTTAGGTTGCTTAAATAGTTTTTAATTCCGCATCATTCATCATTAGATTAGCTAAAACACCTATTCTTCCCCCCTCTAGGTGTATTTTTAATTGGTTACAGAGCTGGGTGCTCTTGATTTGGGTCTAACAAGTTAGAGTTAAAGATCCTCATTTTAGCTAATCACAATATTTGTACATACGCATATGGATTTCATGATACCTCCCATGTTTGATATTCTTAACATCCAAATTTGAAAAGTTAAGATTGTTGGCCCAAAGGCCATTAGCCCTATATCTTGTTGAATATTTTGATGATAACAAACCATATTTAATTATGTATTTAACAATTTTGTTTAAAAGTATTTCAGGATAAACAGGTCGATTTGACGGCTCCACTATCAAGACTCACAAGTTTGGACGCCGCTAAAGATGTGCATTCCCAAGCTAAGCACATTAGGAAGCTTCGGGATCAAGACATGAAGAAAAGACCAAGTCAAGATCAAGACAATGAAAAAGTCCAAGATTTGTAATTTTGCTTTTCTTTTAGACTTTTTGTCAAAACTAGATGTTAGAAGTAGATTTATGGGATTGTCACTTACACACACTTTAGTTTGATATATGGCTTCAAAAACAATTTCAAATTCTATTTCCAACTTAGTTTTATAGCTAACATGTTTTTCGGAAATTTGTTTTAAACTCTAAGTTTTTGGAAAAACCGATTTTTGAGAAAAACAAGTTTTTATCAAAGAGAAACTTTATCAAAATGTTTTAACATGTTAGGGTAGTGACATATGGTCATACTCCTATTTTTACAAGGTCCAAAACCCCAAACCACTAGACCAAATCCAAAGACCCAAGTTCTGGCTTTCTGCAGTTCTGATTTTTCAGAACTGACAGGAGCCGGTCGACCGTCCCGGTCGACCGACGTACACGCTGTGCATGTGTGTACGTCGGCCGACCGCTCCGGTCGACCGGAGCACTTACAGTGCTCTCTGTTTGTTCGGGTCGACCGGGGCGGTCGACCGTAGTCCCCCAACGGTCAAAAATATGACCGTTGGCGGTCGACCGGCCCGGTCGACCGGCAGCTGTCAGAATTTCTGACAGATTCCAACAGCTATATTTTTCTGACAGATTTTGTTGGGATCTCACCCCAACGAATCTCTCTTGCTGTTTTACCCAGTTTTTCAACCCCTATAAATAGTGGGTCACTTCAACATGATAAGACAACTATTCCTAAACATTTAACAAGAGATTTTCATAAGAATTTCAAGTCTTCATTTTAGAAAAGATTTTCAAAGCCAAAATTTCCATACACCCATTTGAAGCCTATTCCTCTACTTCTCTCTAGATTTTACACTACACAATCCCAAATTTCTACATCTACATATTGGTTATAGGATTGTGCAAGTGAGCTATTTTGTGATCAAGTGTGATCATTTTCTTCTTGAGCGAAGTTGTAGAGGCATCGGCCTCAAGGCGAGCTAGTGTGCTCCGGGTGGTGTTGCGGCATCACAAGAGATAGGACAAGTGTGTCCTTGTATTGGCGATCCGGTGAGATCAACAATAGTGGAAATCCTTCAAGTGTGAAGGCGGGGACGTAGAGCGTGGCTCGAACCTCGGAAACATATACTTGTGTTTGCGTTTGCTCGAATTTTTTCTAAACTCAAACTCCTTTATTTCTTACACTACTTATTGTGTTTATTGCTAGTCTTTTAATTTGAGCAATTTGTTAGTAGAATTTTTAATTCCGCATTGTTGCCACATTTCATATAGCCATCACCTATTCACCCCCCCTCTAGGTGATTTCAATTGGTATCAGAGCCTAACCCTACTATTTGGTCTAACAACCTTAGGGAGATCCTTGCTATTGGCTATATTATTTGCATTTTTCAATTATTGTGCTTTATATTACTCATCCATGGCATCACTTGACTTTTCTAGCATCAAGTCCCCACCTAAGTTTGATGGCTTGAACTTTCCCATATGGAAGGTCAAGATGAACCTATTTCTAAAGTCCTTAGGTGTTAGAGTAGGTAGGGCCATCACTAGAGAATTTGTTGAACCCCTCACCGATGAGAGTTCATGGTCCGAGGATACCACCAAGGACTATGAGGCAAATGCTAGAGCCCAATATGCCTTGACCCAAGCTCTAAATGAGGATGACCTAGCACGCATCATTAATTGCAAATCCGCATTTGAAGTTTGGAATATTTTAATTGTGACTCATGAAGGAACGTCACAAGTCAAAAGATCTAAGATTGACTTGTTGCGTTCTCAATATGAGAATTTTTACATGTTTGATAATGAGAGCATTGATGACATGCTCACTCGTTTCACCAAGATTACTAATGCTTTATCTTCTCTAGGTGACACAATCGATAATGACCAAAAGATTCGGAAGGTCATTCGGGCTCTTCCCAAATCTTGGGAAGTGAAGGCTACTACCCTCAAGGAGCTCAACGATCGGGAGGAGATGGACTTCTCCGGCTTCATCGGAAATCTCAAGACGCATGAGATGGAGATGAAGGTAAGAGAAGAGAGGGAGGCGCCCAAGAAGAAAGCGCTCGCCTTCAAAGCCGCTCCAACCATTCTTGAAGAGGATGACTCATCGGAGGATTGCGATGAGGATTTCGCCATGCTCATCCGGAAGGTGGGCAAGATGTTCTACAAGAAGGGGAGGCAAAGCAACTTCCGAAGAGGGAGACCTCAAGGAAGGTATGAAAAGAAAAGAGAAGAATCCGGTCCTTACTTCCATTGCAAGAAGATCGGACATCTTATTGCGGATTGCCCCGTTCTTCAAGCAACCACCTCCAAGAATGCCCAAAGAAGAAAAAGGCTATGGTAGCAACATGGGACGACACGGAGTCGGAATCCGAAGAGGAGAACGACGCCGCACATATGTGCTTCATGGCACATGGAGACGATGCTTCGAAGGTAACTATTGACAACTCTTTAGATGAGGATGAGTTGACTATGGATGAGTTAACTCAATTTTTTGAAGAATTACAACATAGATATGAGATTTCTCAATCTCATAATAAGAAATTAAAAAAGGAAAATGAATCTTTAAAAGATAAAATTAATATTATTGAAAAAGAGAAAAATGATTTATCTTGTGCGTTTAAGAAATTAAAAATTGATTTTGAAAAATACAAACTAGCTTGTAAAGGGAAAACCCCATTGCATCATGTAATAAAAATGATTTTGTGGAAATGCAAAAACGAGTTGATGTTTTAGATTCAACTCTTAAAAAGTGTGCTTTTGATCTAACTAAATTTGCATCTAGATTTCCTAAGGGAGTAACCCAAGGGAAACACACTCACCATGCACATGCACGGAAACATGCACACACACATAAACATGCATACATGTATGTGTTGGCCCAAGGTTACAATCAACCCATGTTTAGTGTATTTTGATGATTACAAAACATATTAGTTATTTGTACTAATATAAATTGTTGTTTAAGTGTGTTTCAGGTTTATATATTAAAGAGATGAATTCTTCCCTAAAGGAAGGTACATTGGACTCAAGACAAGTCAAATTGGGCTCAAAGTACAATATTGAAGATCAAGTGAAGATAGCCCATCTTGAAGTCTTGAAGACCTAGAAGTTTGTAAGTTTAGTTTGTTAAAGATTGAATATGTGAAATTTGGCTCTAGGATTTGCACACACATTTGTTTTGAATGTTTCTATGTTTTTGAAAATGTTTATTTCTAAGTTTATGCCTTGGTTTATACATACATGTACTCAAAGCTTTATATCTTCAAAAACGTGTTTAAAACATGTATATAAACATAGTTCAACATAACACTTAGTTCCAGAGTTTTTAAAAGATTTTTTACAAATTTTTCTAACTCAAAAATCTGCCCAGAAAAAGACTATTTCAGGCAGACCGGTCGACCGGCAGTCGACCGGCTGCTGTGTCCGGACATGCACAGGTTGTGCATGTCTGTCGGTCGACCGGACCAACAGACCGGTCGACCGAAAATAGATGTTTGCTCTCTGTATCTTTTCGGTCGACTGGGTCGGTCGACCGATAGAAGGAAACTGTGTTTCCTAATTGAGATCGGTCGACTGGCAGTCGACCGGAGCCCCAACGGCTCTTTTGTCAGCAGGGACCCGGTCGACCGGCAGTCGACCGGTAGGCCTGCAACAAGCCATAACGGCTCTTTCTTCTTTTGGAATTTCTGAAAAACTGTTTTTGGTTTTCTCTTTAACAGAGTTTTTAGGAGTTGTTGGGACTTTTTTCTGATCAAATTAGCTGGAAAAATCAGAGTTTTTAACCTATTCTCTCCCTATAAATAGTGGGGAATAGGCCTTAGTTATTTACCTAGAAAAATACAAGTTTTCATTGTTTTCAAGTGAAAGAGAAAATTAGTTTAAAGCTTTCATTTCCATTCTTTCAAATTGGTTTTTCAGTTGTTGTTTGATCTCTAATATCACTCTACAACTGAAGCTTTTCTCACCACACTTCATAGAGCCAAAAATTTCATATTCTTTCTATAGGTGAAGTTGTAAAAGAGTGAGAGTGTTTGTAAAAGAGTGTTGTGGTCTAGTTAAAGATCACTATTTGTAATCCTTGTTCTTGTGGAGACAAGCTCCTCGGTGGAGTTTCTTTGTAAGGTGAAGCTACGGGCTTGAGGTCTTTGGAGGCCTAACTTGTACGGGATCCTAAGGGGATAGTGGAAACCCTTCACGAAGGTGAAGGCGGGGACTAGAGCGACGGGCTCGAACCTCGAAACAAATCATCCTTGTTTGCGATTGCCTTTGCGTTCTTCTTGCTTTCAATTTCTCTTGTTTTATATTGCCTTGAATTATTTGCTTTAGTAACTAACCCTCTACTTGTGGAATCTTGTGTTGCTATACTTGTTGTGTTACATTGTGAGCTTTTCATTTTCATCATCATACTTGGCATTGATCAATCACACCTCAATACAACACGGTTGCATTGCGCACCTCTAACCCATTTAAGGGGAATTGGGAGGAAGGAGTTCAGAACCTCGCAAGGGGTATTCGGCTCTTAGTCGTGTTTTTGAGAGATTGTTGCATCACTCATTTCATAAGTTTAAAAAGATCATTAGATTAGCAATTACACCTATTCACCCCCCCTCTAGGTGTATTTCAATTGGTATCAGAGCTTGGACTCTAGGATTTGGCTTAACAACCTTAGAGAGATCCTCATATTGCTAATCATTTCATTCATTTCCACATAGTAAACATGGCCGATGGTATTAAGACACCCCCTAAGTTTGATGGACTTAACTTTCCCATATGGAAGGTTAAGATGACCGTTTTCTTGCAATCTCTAGGTAGCCGAGTTGCAAAGGCCGTGACTAAACAATTTAGTACCCCCGATGGTGATGAATCTACTTGGTCCGAAATTGAGACCAAGGAGTTTGATGCCAATGCTAGGGCTCATTATGCACTCCTACAAGCCCTCAATGATGATGACATAGCTAGAGTCATCCATTGCAAATCCGCCTATGAGATTTGGACCCATTTGCTAGTAACACATGAGGGGACATCACAAGTGAAGAGGGCCAAGATAGACCTTCTTCGGTCCCAATATGAAAATTTTAGCATGCAAGAACATGAAACCATAGATGATATGGTTACTAAATTTACTAAGATTACTAATGGGCTTTCTTCTCTAGGTGAAGACATCAACAACGACCAAAGGGTGAGAAAGATCATCCGGGCTCTTCCTCCATCATGGGAAGTGAAAGCTACAACATTGAAGGAACTCAATGATAAAGATGAGATTGAGCTCATCGGACTCATTGGGAATTTAAAAACCCATGAGATGGAGAGGAAGGCAAGGGAGGACATGGCACCCTCCAAGAAGAAGACTATTGCCTTCAAAAGTCATGCTACTTACTCCGACGAAGATGACGAAGAAGAAGATGACGAGGAGCTCTCACTTCTAGTCAAAAATGTCCGGAGGATGTACAACAAGGCAAAGTTCCAAGGAAGGAGGAGATGGCAAGGAGGCAAGGAAGAAAGGAAGATCATTTGCTTTAATTGCCAAAAGCCGGGACACATAGTAGCGGAGTGTCCGGACCAAGTGAAGCCATCTTCATCTAAGAAGCCATACAAGAAGAAGGCTATGAAAGCAACATGGGATGACGAAAGTGAATCCGAGGAGGAGATCGACACCGCCAATATGTGCTTCATGGCAAATGAGAGCACAAGCAAGGTAACCCCTCAACTCCTTTTGATGAAGATTTATCCATGGATGAGTTAAGTGAAGCATTTATAGAACTTTCTCAAAATTATGACTTCATGAAGAAAAAGTACTTGAAAATGAAAAAGGATAATGAATCTTTGAGTATTCAAGTGTTAAATCTTTCTAAAGAAAATAATGACTTGCATTCTTCTTTAGTTTCCACTAAAAATGATTTTGAAAAATATAAGATTGCTTGTAAAGGAAAGACCCCATTTGTAGATTCTAATGAGATTGCCATGCTTAAGGAAAGATTAGACTCATTAGATGTTGTTTTGAAAAAGTGTAGTGAGTTTGATAAGAAGAAGATGGAGAATATGTTTCCTAAGAAACAAGCTCCTAAGAAAAATGTTCATCATGCTCATGCTCATGTACATGCTACACAACCTATGCATCATGGTAAACCCCCAAAGCATGCTCACACTTCACATACACACCATGCATTTATGTATAGAAAAGTGTACACATGTTCACATTGTGGACGGAAAGGACACTTAGCTAACTTTTGCTATGATAGACTAAGTGCATCATCTCATAATGTTTGGGTTCGTAACACTAACTTTCAAGGACCCAAGAAAGTTTGGGTACCAAAGTCAACAATTGTTTTAAATGATATAGGTACTTTCCAAAGCCCAACGACGTAGAGCTTTGTGGTATCTTGATAGCGGTTGCTCAAGGCACATGACTTGGGACATCAACAACTTTGCAACCCTATCAAGATATCATGAAGGTGGCACCGTCACCTTCGGAGATGACGCCAAGGGTAAAATCATTGGTATTGGTAATGTAAAGCTTGGCACTTCTCCTTTAATTGAAAATGTAGTTTTAGTAGACGGGCTCAAGCATAATCTCTTGAGCATTAGTCAATTATGTGATAAAGGATTTAATGTTATTTTTGATGATATTGCTTGTAAAATAGTTGACAAAAATTCTAATGTTTGTGTATTTTCCGGTTTTCGTGAAAGTAATGTATATATGATAGATATGCTAAATATGTCTTGTAATATAACATGTTTAAAAGCCCTCGATGACGACTCTTGGTTATGGCATAGGAGATTAGGCCACGTTTCATTTGACCATATTTCTAGGCTTAACTCTAAGGAAATGGTGAAGGGTATTCCTTCATTGAACTTTGAAAAGGACCGAGTTTGTGACGCATGTCAATTTGGGAAACAAACTAAGTCCTCATTCAAATCAATTAAGGATATCATGTCATCACGTCCATTGGAGCTAATCCACATGGATTTATTTGGCCCTACACAAACCAAAAGTTTAAGTGGGAGTAGATTTGCTTATGTTTTAGTAGATGATTTTTCGCGTTTTACTTGGGTTTATTTTCTTGAACACAAAAGTCAAACCTTTTCACATTTTCAAGCCTTTAAGAAAAGAGTTGAAAAGGAAAATGACTCCTCAATAATTAAAATAAGAAGTGATAGAGGAGGTGAGTTCATTAACCTTCCCTTTACCACTTTTTGTGAGGAACATGGAATAAAACATGAACTTTCTTGTCCTAGAACTCCACAACAAAATGGAGTAGTTGAGCGGAAAAATCGTACTTTACAAGAGATGGCTAGGACAATGTTAAATGAATATGGTCTACCACATTATTTGTGGGCCGAGGCCGTTCATACTTCATGTTACATTGCAAATCGTGTTTTCCTATGTAAAAATACTACTAAGACTTCTTATGAGATGTATTTTTCTAGAAAACCTAATGTTTCTTATTTCAAAGTGTTTGGTTGCAAATGTTTTGTTTTAAATACAAATATTAATTTGGGAAAATTTGATGCTAGATCATATGAGGCTATTTTTGTAGGTTACTCAAATACTAGTAAGGCTTATAGAGTCTTCAATAGGTCAACTTTGACTATTGAGGAATCTATTCATGTTAAATTTGAGGAATCTAACAAGTTTGTTAAGAATTGTGTAGAAATTGATGCTTTAGATGAAGGGTTGGAGAAAGTGACCTTGGAGGATGCTTCTACCATGGGAGACAAGCCAAAGGATGGTGATGGAAGTGAAGCCAAAGTGGAAGAGGCTCAAGGAAATGAACATCAAGCAAATGAAGAGGAGCCCTCTCAACCACTACCAAAGGATTGGAGATTCAATCCTCATCATCCCAAGGACCTCGTCATAGGTGAAGTATCAAAAGGGGTAACCACTCGCTCTAAGATTCAAGATTTTTGTGGTAATTTTGCTTTTATTTCACACATAGAACCTAAAAATGTCCTCGAGGCCGAGGCCGATTCATATTGGTTGCTTGCTATGCAAGAGGAGCTCAATCAATTTGAGCGCAACCAAGTATGGCATCTTGTTCCTAGGCCCCAAGATAGACCAACTATTGGTACTAAATGGATCTTTAAGAACAAGTTGGATGAATCGGGTAATGTAGTTAGAAACAAGGCTAGGTTAGTTGCCCAAGGTTACACTCAAATCGAGGGAATCGATTTTGAAGAAACCTTTGCACCCGTAGCACGGCTCGAAGCCATACGGATGACCTTAGCATATGCCTCATTTAAAGATTTTAAGTTATTTCAAATGGATGTAAAGAGTGCTTTTCTTAATGGTTATATTGATGAGGAGGTGTATGTTGAACAACCCCCCGGGTTTGTTGATCCTACACACCCTAATTATGTTTATAAATTAGATAAAGCATTATATGGTTTGAAACAAGCCCCTAGGGCTTGGTATGAAAGATTGTCTTCATTTTTGCTTTCAAATGATTTTAAGAAAGGAAAAGTTGATAAAACATTATTTACCAAACATATAGATCAAGATATCCTCATAGTTCAAATTTATGTTGATGACATTATTTTTGGATCTACTAATGTTTCACTTTGCAAGAATTTTGAGTCATGCATGAAAAAGGAATTTGAGATGTCTATGATGGGGGAGCTCAACTTCTTCCTTGGACTTCAAATCAAGCAACGTAGTGATGGGACATTCATCAACCAAGCCAAGTACACCAAAGAACTCATCAAGAGGTTCGGGCTTGAAGGATCCAAAGTAGCAAAGACTCCCATGGCAACCACTACGAAACTTGACAAGGACGAACAAGGTAAGGAAGTGGACATCAAATTATTTCGTAGCATGATTGGTAGTTTACTCTATCTCACGGCTAGTAGGCCGGATATAATGTTTTCCGTATGTTTATGTGCACGTTTTCAATCATGTCCTAAGGAATCACACTTAATAGCGGTAAAACGCATAATTAGGTATCTTAGGGGCACAATTGATTTAGGTTTGTGGTATCCGAAAACTAACCAATTTACCATGACTAGTTATTCGGATGCCGACTATGCCGGTTGTAGGGTAGATAGGAAGAGCACAAGTGGCACTTGCCAATTCTTGGGCAATTGTCTTGTGTCTTGGTCTTCCAAGAAGCAAAATAGTGTAGCCCTTTCAACCGCCGAGGCGGAGTATGTAGCAGCCGGAGCTTGTTGTGCACAAGTACTCTGGATGAAACATACTCTTCTCGATTTTGATTTACATTTTGATCATGTTAAGATTTATTGTGATAATACTAGTGCTATTCACATGACCAAAAATGCTAATCAACATAGTAAAACCAAACATATAGACATTAGATATCATTTTCTTAGAGATCACTTTGAAAAAGGTGACATTGATATCGATTTTGTTTCCACAGATTTTCAACTTGCAGATATTTTCACAAAACCTTTAGATTATGCAAGATTTTCATTTATTTGTGGTGAATTGAATGTATGTAAGATTGATACTTAAAATATCTTAGTTTGTTTTGTTTTGGTTTCTAATATGTTTGCTTTGTTTTGTCTTAAAATTTTTTTTAACCCTTTTTGATGTATGACAAAAAGGGGGAGAAAATATATGGAGAAAATATATGTTGTTTGTTTTAAATTTTGTTATTCCTTATGATAGTTTATTTTTGGTGATGATATTTTTCAATGCTTTATGTATGCTTACATAGTTGTTCATATTCATGTTAAATACATAGCATTGTTTAAGGGGGAGCTTTCTAAGCTCTTTCCTCCTTTATTTGTTTAATAACTCATATGTTTTGTCATCATCAAAAAGGGGGAGATTGTTGGCCCAAGGTTACAATCAACCCATGTTTAGTGTATTTTGATGATTACAAAACATATTAGTTATTTGTACTAATATAAATTGTTGTTTAAGTGTGTTTCAGGTTTATATATTAAAGAGATGAATTCTTCCCTAAAGGAAGGTACATTGGACTCAAGACAAGTCAAATTGGGCTCAAAGTACAATATTGAAGATCAAGTGAAGATAGCCCATCTTGAAGTCTTGAAGACCTAGAAGTTTGTAAGTTTAGTTTGTTAAAGATTGAATATGTGAAATTTGGCTCTAGGATTTGCACACACATTTGTTTTGAATGTTTCTATGTTTTTGAAAATGTTTATTTCTAAGTTTATGCCTTGGTTTATACATACATGTACTCAAAGCTTTATATCTTCAAAAACGTGTTTAAAACATGTATATAAACATAGTTCAACATAACACTTAGTTCCAGAGTTTTTAAAAGATTTTTTTACAAATTTTTCTAACTCAAAAATCTGCCCAGAAAAAGACTATTTCAGGCAGACCGGTCGACCGGCAGTCGACCGGCTGCTGTGTCCGGACATGCACAGGTTGTGCATGTCTGTCGGTCGACCGGACCAACAGACCGGTCGACCGAAAATAGATGTTTGCTCTCTGTATCTTTTCGGTCGACTGGGTCGGTCGACCGATAGAAGGAAACTGTGTTTCCTAATTGAGATCGGTCGACTGGCAGTCGACCGGAGCCCCAACGGCTCTTTTGTCAGCAGGGACCCGGTCGACCGGCAGTCGACCGGTAGGCCTGCAACAAGCCATAACGGCTCTTTCTTCTTTTGGAATTTCTGAAAAACTGTTTTTGGTTTTCTCTTTAACAGAGTTTTTAGGAGTTGTTGGGACTCTTTTTCTGATCAAATTAGCTGGAAAAATCAGAGTTTTTAACCTATTCTCTCCCTATAAATAGTGGGGAATAGGCCTTAGTTATTTACCTAGAAAAATACAAGTTTTCATTGTTTTCAAGTGAAAGAGAAAATTAGTTTAAAGCTTTCATTTCCATTCTTTCAAATTGGTTTTTCAGTTGTTGTTTGATCTCTAATATCACTCTACAACTGAAGCTTTTCTCACCACACTTCATAGAGCCAAAAATTTCATATTCTTTCTATAGGTGAAGTTGTAAAAGAGTGAGAGTGTTTGTAAAAGAGTGTTGTGGTCTAGTTAAAGATCACTATTTGTAATCCTTGTTCTTGTGGAGACAAGCTCCTCGGTGGAGTTTCTTTGTAAGGTGAAGCTACGGGCTTGAGGTCTTTGGAGGCCTAACTTGTACGGGATCCTAAGGGGATAGTGGAAACCCTTCACGGAGGTGAAGGCGGGGACTAGAGCAACGGGCTCGAACCTCGAAACAAATCATCCTTGTTTGCGATTGCCTTTGCGTTCTTCTTGCTTTCAATTTCTCTTGTTTTATATTGCCTTGAATTATTTGCTTTAGTAACTAACCCTCTACTTGTGGAATCTTGTGTTGCTATACTTGTTGTGTTACATTGTGAGCTTTTCATTTTCATCATCATACTTGGCATTGATCAATCACACCTCAATACAACACGGTTGCATTGCGCACCTCTAACCCATTTAAGGGGAATTGGGAGGAAGGAGTTCAGAACCTCGCAAGGGGTATTCGGCTCTTAGTCGTGTTTTTGAGAGATTGTTGCATCACTCATTTCATAAGTTTAAAAAGATCATTAGATTAGCAATTACACCTATTCACCCCCCTCTAGGTGTATTTCAGTATGGTAGTGGTAGAATTTACCTTTGCACGCATTGTGGCCACAAAGGCCATTTAGAAAAGTTTTGTTTTGCTAAAAATAATGTACATAATAAATATGTTTGGGTTCGCCCCGGTACTAATCTTAAAGGACCCAAAAAGATATGGGTACCAAAAGACCCTCCAAATTTAAATGATGCAGGTGGATCTTCTTCCTCCAAGACTTAGGGGGAGACGGTGCCCGGGTGGTGGATGCAACTAAGCTCAAAGAACACATCGCATTTGCATCGCTATCATGGAGGCACCTATTTTGGAGATTGCCCATGCTTGGTAACTTCTCCATTTAAAAGTTTTTGTTTGGCTATTTATATACACATGTATAGGATTGTTAGTTTACTTTTATGATACATTGATATATGCTAGTGTAAACTTACATCCCTATCATGATTGTGTATATGCCATGTTTTAATATCTTGTCTTTTATACCATGTCCATTGTATGTCTACATGCCATGCCTAGACTAGCTTATTTATATATCACATTGTATTTTCAAAATTAGAAATAAAATTTTGAAAAAATTTCATATTCAAGCAAATACCTTAGAGATGGCAATTGCGCACCTCAACTCATTCAAAAGGAATCAAGAGGATGAAGTTCAGAACCCGTCACCGGGTATTCGGCTTCAACATCTCTAAAACTTTGTTTTTGCATGAAAATTAAATAAAAAGTCTTGTGTGAATATTTTGGTTGACATGATAATCTTAATGAAGATTTAAAAACATTGTTGTATTTTTGTATGTTATATGTATCCTATTTAATTGTTAAATAGTTTTATTTAAATTTTTTTTTTGAGCTCTGTCTGTCCACAGTTTTTTGGGCAGCCGGTCGACCGGCCCTAACCCCGGTCGACCGCCAGTGCCTGAAAGAGAACAATTTTTGCTCTCTGTCGCCGGTCGACCGGTACGGTCTACCGCTCTGGATTACAGTGCTCTCGGGTTTTTCCGGTCGACCGACCCGGTCGACCGTGCGTCGATTTCAGCCCCAAATCTGCTATTTATTTCACTCTCTCTCTCACTTCTCTCACAACTCAACCGGCGATCCCCTTTCTTCCCTTTTCTCCAAAAATTCTCCCAACTCAAAATCTCTCAAATTCTTTCAAAACCCAAGTTGGAATCACTTCGTGTGGGTTAGATCTTCAGTTTCAGGGCTCCCCCACCAGCAGATTTCAGGGATTCATGATCTAGGGTTAGGGTTTCTCCATTTTCAGGTAAAAATCATCTTTTTACTCTAAATCTTGATATCTAGCTCTTAGTTTTCCTTTCACTTGTCAAAGATTTTTAGGTTTCCTTTGTTTAGATCAAGCCAATACCATCTACCCTAAAAATCAACTTAAAATCACCCTTTTCACCAAAATGTCAAAGAGATCTAGGTCTGAGAAGGGAAAAAGCATAGTTCCCTCATCTTCCACCACTCCTACACCTAAAAGACCTTTTGTGAACGATCTTGCAGAAAATCGTTTCATACAACTTTTCAAAAAATCTGTAATTTCGGGAAGATGTGTAATTATAAAGGATTTTGAACACCTAGGCATCCCTCGTATCCTCAAAAGAAACTCTTTGCATCATTTTATGACTATTAGGGAACCTGTCTACACATCCCTAGTTCACTATTTCTATGCCAACTATGCCTATGAGGGAGGTCGTGTTAGATCACGTGTTTTAGGGAGAGATATAGACATCCCTATATCACGATTTGCTGACTCGCTACATCTCTCCTCTGGAGGAGTGGATGTTTATACTTTTGATCTACACGACTTTGAGTATCCGGACGGTGAGTCTGCGCTCACCGCCTCCACTTTGATTCACGGGGATGATAACCCCGGTTTAGTAAGGAATGAGGAGGTCAACAAATTTACCCTCACCTCCCAAGTCCTTGCAAAATTCATTTTCTACAACATTTTACCTAAGTCCGGTGAGTATAGCAATGCTAGGGGTTCAGTTCCTCTCATAATCTATTGCCTTCTGAAAGGCATCAAGATTGATTTTCCTCACCTCATTGCTACTCACATGGCCTCTGACCATATCCGTATGTCCGGTAGGCACTTGCCTTATGGAATGCTTATTACTCATTTGCTTCAGAGATTAGGTTTTGATTTGTCCTCTGAGACTTCCTGTCAGCCCGCTATAAATTTAGATAACGTTCTTTTGAAGAGGATGCAGGCTCAAATGCGTCGTCACGCACAAGAGCACCCTCCTGCACCTCCTGCTGATATCCCAGGGTCATCTTCGGCCCCTGGATCCTCTTCCGTCCCAGGGATTTCATCTGCATCTGTGCCATCTTTATCACCTGAGTTCCAGTCCTTCATATCTTCTGAGATTCGCTCTCAGATCCAGGAGCATCAGTCTTGGATCGAGCAGCGAGATGCAGCCTTTCGTACGGATTTGGAGCAGCGTGATGCAGCCTTTCGCGCGGAGATGGACTCGCGCTTCCAGGGATTTCGCAATGACATGACTTATTTTGCGAACGCCATGAGATTCGTGGATTCGCAATTTGAGACATTATTTGCGAAATTCGATATGCTTGGTCCAGATCCCACGACCATTTCTCGTCCTCTTCCATCCTCCGGTCCTCCATTTCCTATCAGAGACCCTACTGCGGCTCCACCTCCACAGCCCGGCGTTGCTGGTATCGATCCAGAGGAGGTCGGTGATGAGGATGATGATCATGATGGTGATGAGACCATGGCAGAGGGTGACGCTGAGGAGAGTTCGTCTGAGGAAGACGACGCTGAGGAAGGTTCTTCAGGGGACGATGCTGCTGGTGGTGCTGAGTGACCTGCCCCTTTTGATGATGTCAAAAAGGGGGAGAGTTATTTGTTGAGAGAGACTTGCACTTTTATTTGTATTTGTCACTTATATTTTGTGTAGTACTTGGTATTGTATTATGGACATATGTTTGTGTTGTATTTTTATTTTGGTGGACATGTACTTGTTTATGTTGGTTATGCTTTGTGGACATGTGTTTCATTTCTATTTTATGACATGAGTAGTTTTATCTAGCATGGATATATGTGTTGTGGATTATGTTATGGATTATCACCCACCATTTTTTTTGAGATTTGTCTATGCTTGAGCATATTTTTGTATATGCATGTGTTGAGGGGGAGCTTCATTTGAAATCTCTACACAAAATATTTGTGATAACTATATATGTTTTGTCATCATCAAAAAGGGGGAGATTGTTGGCCCAAAGGCCATTAGCCCTATATCTTGTTGAATATTTTGATGATAACAAACCATATTTAGTTATGTATTTAACAATTTTGTTTATAAGTATTTCAGGATAAACAGGTCGATTTGACGGCTCCACTATCAAGACTCACAAGTTTGGACGCCGCTAAAGATGTGCATTCCCAAGCTAAACACATTAGGAAGCTTCGGGATCAAGACATGAAGAAAAGACCAAGTCAAGATCAAGACAATGAAAAAGTCCAAGATTTGTAATTTTGCTTTTCTTTTAGACTTTTTGTCAAAACTAGATGTTAGAAGTAGATTTATGGGATTGTCACTTACACACACTTTAGTTTGATATATGGCTTCAAAAACAATTTCAAATTCTATTTCCAACTTAGTTTTATAGCTAACATGTTTTTCGGAAATTTGTTTTAAACTCTAAGTTTTTGGAAAAACCGATTTTTTGAGAAAAACAAGTTTTTATCAAAGAGAAACTTTATCAAAATGTTTTAACATGTTAGGGTAGTGACATATGGTCATACTCCTATTTTACAAGGTCCAAAACCCCAAACCACTAGACCAAATCCAAAGACCCAAGTTCTGGCTTTCTGCAGTTCTGATTTTTCAGAACTGACAGGAGCCGGTCGACCGTCCCGGTCGACCGACGTACACGCTGTGCATGTGTGTACGTCGGCCGACCGCTCCGGTCGACCGGAGCACTTACAGTGCTCTCTGTTTGTTCGGGTCGACCGGGGCGGTCGACCGTAGTCCCCCAACGGTCAAAAATATGACCGTTGGCGGTCGACCGGCCCGGTCGACCGGCAGCTGTCAGAATTTCTGACAGATTCCAACAGCTATATTTTTCTGACATATTTTGTTGGGATCTCACCCCAACGAATCTCTCTTACTGTTTTCCCAGTTTTTCAACCCCTATAAATAGTGGGTCACTTCAACATGATAAGACAACTATTCCTAAACATTTTACAAGAGATTTTCATAAGAATTTCAAGTCTTCATTTTAGAAAAGATTTTCAAAGCCAAAATTTCCATACACCCATTTGAAGCCTATTCCTCTACTTCTCTCTAGATTTTACACTACACAATCCCAAATTTCTACATCTACATATTGGTTATAGGATTGTGCAAGTGAGCTATTTTGTGATCAAGTGTGATCATTTTCTTCTTGAGCGAAGTTGTAGAGGCATCGGCCTCAAGGCGAGCTAGTGTGCTCCGGGTGGTGTTGCGGCATCACAAGAGATAGGACAAGTGTGTCCTTGTATTGGCGATCCGGTGGGATCAACAATAGTGAAAATCCTTCAAGTGTGAAGGCGGGGACGTAGAGCGTGGCTCGAACCTCAGAAACATATACTTGTGTTTGCGTTTGCTCGAATTTTCTCTAAACTCAAACTCCTTTATTTCTTGCACTACTTATTGTGTTTATTGCTAGTCTTTTAATTTGAGCAATTTGTTAGTAGAATTTTTAATTCCGCATTGTTGCCACATTTCATATAGCCATCACCTATTCACCCCCCCTCTAGGTGATTTCAAAGATGTTAATGTACCTCAAAGCCCTAAGGATTCATATTTATTTTGCCACTATTAAAAATTCATATTGTTTAAATGGCAAACATTTAGAGGCTAATGCAAAAGCCCTTCATGCTTTAAAGAGTACCCTAAATGATGATTATTTATGTAGGGTAGCTAAGTTTGATTCAGCTTTTGTAGTATGGAATACACTAGTTTCTCTTGGTGAACAAAAGCAATATTACATGAGGAGTGACTCAGATGATAGAAGTGATGCTTCCAACATATGCTATATGGTCCAAAGGAATGACCCCCTTGAGCTAAATTCTGAATCCGAGGTAGAAGAAGATATTGCATGCCTTATGATGAGCTTGCATCTTTGTGTCAAAAACTTCTTGAAAAATATGAATTGTTGAAGAAAGAAAAAGATTCTTTTAAAAATAAATTTGAAATTGTTTCAAAAGAAAACGAATTTTTGAAAAAGGAGAATATTTCCTTGTCCTTGTGAAGGAAACAATTCATTGAAAAAAAAATTATTTTGATGGAAAAAAGAAAAAGAGATTGTTTTTAAAGAAAAATAACTCTTTAAAAAGGAAAATTTTTTTAAATGAAAAAGAAAATATTTCTAAAAAAGAAAAACATTGTTGATTCTTATGTCTCTCATGCTAATAATGTTGCATCCTCTTTTGATAAAAATGAGATTCATGTTTTAAAAAAGAGAATTGATTGTTTGAGCTCAAACTTGAGCGATTGTGCATTTAAACATAATAAATTAGAATCTATGTTTCACAAAAAACAAATTACACACATGTGTGCACATCCTATACGACATACATATGCACTTCATGCTCACACTCACACCACTCATATGCATGCTAGAGTGTACACATGTACACATTGTAGCCGCAAAGGCCATTTAGTAAAGTTTTATTTTGATACGATAAATCATGTAAATTTTACAAATAAAAATATTTGGGTTCCTTATAATACTAACCCTCGTGGACCCAAAATGAAATAGGTATCAAAATCCCCACCACTTGTGTTTGATGTTGGTGTGGGCTCACATGACATGAGAGGTATGGTGCCTTGGTGGTGGATGCAAGAGCTAGATGGATATATTAAATGGATGCATCACCTTCAAGGATGTTTGGTGGGAGGACCACCATGGTTTGGAGACTTAGAGAATAGTTCATATGGTTTGGTAACTATCTCTAACTCTGATTTTAGTTTACATGCTTTACAATTGAGAATTTTTAGCATGCTATGATTTTAGTACTCATTATGTTTGTTTTGTACTTCATGTGGAGATCACTTGTTTAGATGTAGTTTTCGTTAAAACTTGTGTTTATACTTGTACAAGTAGTGAGCTACACTTGATTATTATATGTTTGTGTCTCATTGGTCATTTGTACTTATTACATGTACATGTATAGCCTAGTTTTGATGATTCTTTCATTTATACTTATTTTCTCTATTTTTGTACATGTTTTCTTAAAATGTATTTATCATCATGTATATATTAATTTTATCTAAAACTATTAGATATACATGTCTATCCTAGAGTCATTTACTTTTCGTGCAAAATTCTATTATGAACTCATGTGTTTGGGATATGTATGTATACTTCTAGTTTAGACAAAACATACATATGCCTTGAAGTTTGTATTTTTTTGATGAAAATTAAATTTTTATGTTTTTTATGTTTATAAAGGAATTTCATTGAGCATCAATGCCTTATTTTCATGATTATGTTGATTACAAGATTTTTACATTCTATGTTTGGTGTTTACTCATGACTTTATTTTCATGAGTTTTATATGTGCTTTATAGACCTTGAGTGTCAATTATTGTGTGATTTTCATATTTTCATGGGATATATGATTTGGTTTCATATTTGAAGGATTTAATACTAGTTTTCAAAATTATCTTTAAACTAGTCTTTTTTTATTCATGTGGTAGTGATTTTCAAACCATATTAAACATTTTTAAACTCTTATTTTTGAAAACCCCTACCTTCTAAGGGCAGATGGTTAGGCGACCATGCCTTGTATACCCTTTATTGAATATCTTTTGAACTTGTGCATGAATAGGGTGGTAGGTATGAGTTATACACATGTCTTCATGATATTTCATATGTTTGTACACTCATATTTATTTCTTATATATGTATGCTTCAAATTTTTATGAGTATCAATTTCAATTGGTATTTCTATTTTCATACATACATATATATGATTTAATTATGCTTATTTTACAATATCTTTAATTTCTTAAAGCACAAATTATGTCTATGTTAATCTTGATTTTATTTCAAATATTAATTGGTATCTTTATAAGCTTGTACATTATTTTCAATTGGTATTTAAATTGGCATTTCAATTGCTAATCATTTCAATTGGTATTTCATTTTGATATCAAATAAATGCCATAAATATCAAAATGTATTTCATGTTTCACCTTCAATTGATATCAAAATCTACTATTGGTATCTTAAATTTTTTTTAACAAGTGGTATTAACATTTGTTTATTTGTCAACTACAATTTGATTTCATGGGTATCATAATTCATTTTATTGACTTCAAGACATTTTAAAATTTTGTTTTAAAAGGTGATTTCAAAATTTTCTTAAAATTGTTGATATATATATTGTTTATATGTAAGGGGAGCTTAACATCTCCTCTATATATAGATTCATGTTGAGTGTATCTCACATTAAGGAGCTTGACCTCTCTTCTTTATGTGGTACACGCATGCAGGGGGAGCTTAACATCTCCGCTTATACATTGTATATTATACTTTATGTGGTTAGGGTCTAGCCATCCCTTCTTCATGTAATGCATGTATGCAGGGGGAGCTAACTTTACGTCTCTCCTCTTCATAAATGTATATCACATATACATCTTTATTGTTTGATTGTCCTCACCCCTTTGTTGATGAATTGACAAAAAGGGGGAGAAGAATTTTGAGAGTTTATATATGCATGTTTATATATCTGTTTATGCATATATGTTTGTTTAGTTTATGCATTTTATTGAATATCTTTATTGTTTATTACTATGCATGAGTTAAGGGGGAGCTTCTATGAAGCTTATCTTTAATCTATGCATATATAACTCCATGAGTTTTGTCATCATCAAAAAGGGAGATATTGTTGGCCGAAAGGCCCATCACTCTAGTTTCAATGATGATTAACTCATGTAGTATAATACTAATGATCTTGTGGTTATACAGTTTCAGATTTACGATCAAGATCTTAGTAGGTACTTAGCTTCAACAAAGGAGTTTTTGGGAGCTAACACGTGTTGATTCAAGAACTCGTGCGTCAAGATCGCATCTAGCACTCGGTTGGAGTCAAGCTCATTGGATCGTGTTTGGATCGGATCATCTTGAAGATGAGGATCGGCAAAAAGACTTCAGTTTGTTTAGATCTTGTGTAAAGATAGATAGTATTGATATACTTAAGTTCACACACACAAGTTCAATATGTACGGTTTTCAGTTTAACCGGTTTTTGGATTTCGATTAGATATATATATGGTTTTCATGTATAGATAGAATCAAAACAAGTTTACATGGTTTAATGTATATTAGATTTCACCTATATGCTTCATATATTTGGAAAAACTTATTTTGATGATCCTATTCATGTGTTTGGAGTTTTGTAATTAACAAAACTTACTTTTAATTTTCATATAAAAAATATAGATATATCTCTTACATGTGTATTGGATTCTATCCATACACAATATGCTTCAAATGTGTTTAAATATTATTTTTTTGTATTTATACAAGTTTTGGAGAAAACAGTTTTTCAGTTCAAAATTCAAGTTTTGGAAAATACGGTTTTTGTTTAAGGCTAAATATTTTATATCACAAAAATAGTTCAAATAGTTTGTAATATGTGTTGATTTTTAGTCGCACATATTTTTTTATTCAAATATCTAACAAGAATATATTTTTGTGAAATTTATAAGTATTTATGGGATTTTATTGGAGATTAATTGACCAAGTTTTCAGTTCTGAAATAGCTGCCAGAACCAGCTGGCGGTTGACCGGACAGTTGACCGGATCAGTGGTCGTTCGACCGGACCGGTCGACCGATGTGCACAAGGACGTGCACATGGCCAGCCTACAAGGCCGGTCGACTGGGCGGTCGACCGACTGTAACCACCCATGTCTCGGATGGTGCTGGTCGACCGACGGGCGTCGTGCCCTGTGGACGGTCGGCCGGCAGTGCCTAACGGTCAAAAATTTGACCGTTGGCCGGTCGACCGGAGGGTCATTTCTGACCTTTCAGGCTGCCAACGGCTCTATTTTTTTAAAAGGCTATAAATAGCCATCTCTTAGGCTGTTTTCTACAAGATTTTTAGAGAGCTATTTCCCCATATTTATAAGAGTTTTGCAGCAAGTTTTTTGAAGAGTTTTTGTGCCAAAAAAATTTATCTTTTATTTGTTTTCAAGGGTTGGAAAAATCAAGGAAAAGAGAGTCTTTGGGAAATTGATTTGATCTTCATTTCTATTCCATTCTAATATTTCTCAAGTATTTTCTTTGTGATTTTGATTTCCAAATACCTTATTTTTTCACACTTGAGCTATCATCTCTATCCTATCTATATGATCTTGTTTTTGTGGGAAATATTGTTTATGGTCTATTGTGATCACCAAGAATTATTTGTGGTCCATTGTGATCACCAAGTTGTAATCTTTCCTTTGCTTTGGGTTTGTGTTCATCCCTCTAGTGTAGAGGTGATTGTGGTTTGGTTTTGTGCCTTGTCCCTCTTGTATAGAGGTGATTGTGGTGGAGTTTGAGTTTGTGCCTTTATCCCTCTTGTGTAGAAGTGATTGTTGTTTTGACTTTGTGTCTTACCTCTTGTGTAGAGGTGGTTGTGTTGGAGAGAGGAGTTGTGAACTCCTAACTTTGTAATTGTAAATTCCTCGGTAAAGGTTCCCTATATGGGAGGTCCTATGTGGACGTAGTGGAAATCCTTCTGTGTGAAGGCGGGGACGTAGAGCAGTGGCTCGAACCTCGAAACATATCTTGGTGTTTGTGTTTGATCCACTATCTCTAAACTCTATCTCTCTTATATCTTGCATTGCTTTATATTGTTCATATCTCATACATGCTTGGTATTGTTTGTGTGCCTACACTTGTGTTGAACTAAGAGAGCTTCATATAGCACCTCAACTCTTATTTAGAGGAATATAGAGGAGATAGTTCAGAGCCCTTCACAGGAAATTCGGCTACACTCATGTGTTATACCTTGTGTGTTAGCTTAATATCTTTAGTTTACTTAAATAGTTTTTAATTCCACATCATTCATCATTAGATTAGCTAATACACCTATTCACCCCCCCTCTAGGTGTATTTTCGACTCTCTCTCCTAGTGATGTGGATATTGCCGGGGCTGTGCTCGTGTTTTGGATTACGGGATTTGCAACATTTTTCGGAGATTTAGGCGAGTGTACTCGCTCATTATTGGGTTCCCCACTTCGACGGGTTGAGTTTGTAATTTTGGGGAATTTATGTATTTTTACTTCCTTGTGTTATAATTGTATTTTGTGCACTGTGTACTTATATTTGTGTATGGCCGAGTGCCTAGGACTGTGTGTAGCAGCTCTATGACTAATGTTTATATTAGTGTAGTTTACTTCTTGCATTATACCCTACCTATGATGTGTTTCATTCTGCTTCATTATCATGCGTGGTCGACCCTTCGTGGTCGTTTAGCCTCCGGGCTTTACCACTCCACGGTAGTCTAGTTATTATCACGTTTATATGTATGCTCGTGTGGTACTAACATTTTCTGCAGGTACTTGCTCAGCCTTCGGGCTTAACCGCTTATGGTTCTCACTATAACCTTCGGGTTTAACCTCTGTGAGGTTTTTAAAATCCTCCGGACTTTCTATATGCTACGCCTGGTAGGAGAACCTAGTGTCAATACTTTATTGCTAACTCCATTCGAGCATAGTTATCCCATGAGCATGGCTGTGCTGTGAGCGATAGTATGGCGTTCATACGCATGCTGCGACACGTGCGTTTAGCTATGTTGTTAGCGGTAACCACGCTGAGCATGATAGCATCAAGTGTTGTACATTAGTTTCGCTCCAGCTTGCTAAGTTTCGCTTGGATGATCGCTTACTTGCTTACTCGCTTGTCGGTTCTCTTGCCTGCTAGCCATATATGCATGTATGATGTGTGGTACTAACAACTCTTGCAGGTCTAGACTCAGCCTCCAAGTTAACCCCTTCGAGGTTTATTAAAGTCCTCTGGACTTTCTAGCTACGCCTGGAAAGACAACTTAGTCCTTAGCGTTTTACCACTAAACACGCCTAGGCAGAACTCTGCCGGATTTTAGACTCGCATATTAAACTGAGTCGTTAAAGAGTTCCACCAGGGGCTTTGGTGATTAAACTCTGTTCGCTGATCTTGTCCCCAGCTTGTTTAGCTGCGCTTGGATGGTCGCTTGCTTGCTTACTCTCTTGCCTACTCGATAGTTTGATTAACTCTTTTATTAATGGTTGTGAAGAGTTTGAAATCTTAACATATATTGTTTTTCAAAACTGTATTTTTTTCCTGTATTCGTACCGATCCCCTGTATCAGTACCGTTTGTGTATTCATATTGATCCCCTGTATTGGTACTGTTTTTCTATATTGTGTTATACAATAGTGGATATCTGTTGTTCTACCACTTGATACCTTATACCTGCTTGTTATCACCTGATACCTACTTGTTAGCTCCTAACACCTGTTTGATATTACTTGACATCTGACATGTTATTACTTAACACTTGTCATGCTTAACACTAGAGTTGTGATTATCATATTATGGAAATTCTGTCCTGCTATCCTGTATTACATACTGTGACCTGTATTTCTAGTACTTATATACTCTTATTACTTCTGTAACTCCTGAACCTATCATGCTCCTGCTATTCCCGTAATATGATAATTATATAATAATAAACTATAAAAAGGCCAACCTACATCGGGTAAGAAGAAAACTGATGAATTTCAAGTGGTGAATATGTTTACAGTGGCATTAGTTATGTTATGCAACTAAAACTTTCGGTTCAACCTGAGGGCCTCTAGGTGACCGAGGGAATCGCTGGTTCCTTACCTCCTGTTAAATTCCTGAATAGACATAATATAAAACCCACCTCCTACAGGCCTTGTGGCCGGTTCTGTAACACCTGCAATAGAACACCCTGGGTCGTGGTCCCAGGCATGTACGAGACCCACTGTAAACATAACCCATCAGTCTCATCACCAGTTTCCAATAACAACCTCGACTTACTCATATATGGATGTATGTGGGATGGAACGTACACCAGTACACATACTTAGATATATGGGTAGGACGAGTGATAATAATAATATAATAATTAATGATTCTTTGTGCTGTTTTATAATTCGGGTTGTATACATTCATACGATAACATGAGATATATAGTATATAGATAAGAGTTTCCTTATTTGGATTTTTCCTTCAACGTACTTATCTTATGAAACCATAATCTGGGTTGTACCGCTAGTTTTGACATATTTGCTTTCATCGAATTTTAATTCGGATTTCTGATTTGTTTTTATTATTAGTAGTAGTATTATTTATATATATATATATTCTGGTTTAACACCTGTGTACTACTCCACAGATCTCCCGTTGTTACATATTATACACAGCCTGCCTCTTACTTGACATTATACTTGTACCACTGTACTTAACCTTCTGTCTTACTTATTCTTGGTTTATACAGATACTTTAGTTACTGTATAGTCACTACTTCTTGATCATGCTGTTCTCTTAAGCTGTTATTGTAGACAGCTTAGGTTGTGCGTACTCAGTCGAATGAGGTATATGGTATATATATGAGGGTTTTCTTGTTTAGATTATCCCCTCGAGGTATCAAGCTCATGAATCTATCTATTGAGCTCGTACAACTGTTTTTGTCGCTTCTGTACATCTCATCACTTGATGCCCCATTCATGTTCGGATGTGTATGTTCACGATAAGGTTTTCAACGCATGCTTTTAATTCGAATTTATCGACATACGTGTGTGTCACTGCACACCACTTGGCATTCATCACGCCACTCGTTGGGGAGTTTCTGATTCCCCTGAATCTGCATGTCCAGATTCCGGAGCTTAGAGCTTGTGGATTCTCCCGATTGCTGATCAGAAATGGGTAGCAAAAATGTAGATCATCGGCAGACCATCCAGTGCCCTTTTCTTCCAGCTCCCTATTAGGCTCTCGAGTTTTCTTTTGTAACTCGTGAGTATCTTTTGTACTGTTTATAAGTGTATATCTCTTTGTCTTGCATTTGCGCCTATCAATGATGTAATGTTCTTGTAATATTATGTCACATCTTATGATAACTTTGTAAGTGTACTCATATGTTGGAATGCATAACACACTACATACTTTCGTACTCTGATTTTTGCCTGTACTAATGCTTAACGTACATATGTGAGGGTATTTCTGATCTGTGTATATACGTCGCAGTAAAGTCTTCGTACTCGCGGGATCGGGGCGTTACAGGGTGGTATCAGAGCCTAGACTCTCCCATCTTTAGTACGTCCAGATGGTAAATTAATGTTAAAGAAATTTGCAATTGGAATGCATGAGTCCTGCTTATACAATCCAACTACAAATGCAGAGTTATCAATTTCTTCTTGATCATCTGTAACGCCCCGATCCTGCGGGTACGGGGACGTCACTGCGACGTATATACGCAGGTCAGAAATACCCTCACGTATATACGCTAAGCATCAGTACAAGCAAGAATCAGAGTACGAAAGCAGTGGTGCATTATACATTCCAACACATGAGTACAATTACAGAGTTATCACCAGAGGTGATCCGATATTACAATAATATTACATCACCAGAATGGCGCAATTGCGAGAATACAAGGGATGTACAGGAGTGAACAGTAAAAAGGCACTCACGAGTTTACTAAAGGAAAACTCGGGAGGCATACAGGGGGCCTGGAAGAATAGAGTCCTGAACGAATAGCTGGAGATCCACGCTTCAGCCGCGCCTCTTAGATCAGCAACCGGGAGGATCCACACGCTCCAAGCTCCATGTCCTGGACATGAGAATCCAGGGGAGTCAGATAATACTCCCCAGGCGAGTGGTGATACAATGCCAGGTGGCGAGTGATGGTAAGTATATGTATAGCAGTAAAACCGAATAAAGTCAAGGACGAGCAAATCTGATTGTATGGTTTCAGGCCACAGCTCCTTGAGACTAGTACATCGAAGGAATAATCCAAACAAGGAAACCCTCATCTATATACCTTTATCTCATGTCACCATAATCTAAGCACATACAATCCGACTGCACTCAGGGCATGTTAAGATAATAAACAGGAGGCAGGCGGATACAAGGGATAAAGCAGAGTATGAGCAGTTAATATAATAATAGTCATGAAACCGGAAATCCGATGTAAAAACCGATACAAGCAAGCATGGTAAGACATATCACAGATTCATGGCCGTTTAAGTCGCAGGCTTCAGTATGCGTCCCATTCCACATACCTCTACTTACAACTTAAAGAGCCGGTTATTATCTTGACACTTATTATTACTCGTCTTACCCTGATATCTAGATATGTGGACTAGCGTCCCAGCACACATAGATCCATATCCGAGTAAAGCAAGGTTGTTATTGGAAACCGGCGGGGGTATCAACGAACTATGTTTACAGTGGGTCCCGTACATACCCGGGACCACGGCCCAGGATTGTTCCGTTGCTTGGTGACGGAACCTGCCGCAAGGCTAACAGGAGGGTCTTATAGGATGCCCTTGTCAAGATGGTACCAAGAAGGAGGGAGCCAGCACTCCCCTCGGTCGCCTGGAGGCCCACAGGTCAGACCGGAACATGTAGTTGCACAACATTCCTAAAACCACTGTAAACACGAACACATATTGATAGCCGCATGTTTCTCCCGACCCGATGCAAGTTGTCTCATTTTATGATTTATTAGATTAATTATCCATTTACGGGAATAACAAGAGCAGGACATGATCAGGAATTCAGGAGTTCAGGTCACTGTATATAATACAGGATAACAGGTCACCGATCATGATACAGGATATCAGGTCACTGTACATAGTACAGGATAACAAGACAGGGTTCCCGTAAATGTGATAATCACAGGTCAAGTATATCATGCTGGGTGTCAAGTGATAGCATGACAGGAGGATGATATTAGACAGGCAACCAGTCATGTCAAGAGATTGATATAAGGTCAGTGGCAAGTTATGACATAACAAGGGGTCTTGCCAAATAGTAGCATGTCTGAGGTCAGGTGATAACACATCAGTTGACAGGTGATATACATGTGTTAAAAGTAATATGAAAACGACAGGTAGTATAGACAGGTGTCAGGCATGAAGTAATGGCATGGGGTAGAATAGTAGCTGAGCTCAAACAAAGCGGAGCTGAGCAAGCTGGAAGTACAGACAGCAAACAGTATTTAACACTGGAGCGTCTGGCGAGGTTACCGGGACGACTCGACTGAAGTACGAGCAGTAAATCCGGCAGCAACTCGCCTAGACGAATCTAGTGGTAAAGCGCTGAACGCTGATTATGATAACCAGGCGGAGCTGAGAAACCTGACGATCCCAATCACGCCTCTTTCGAGACAGTGAGTGACCGGAGGCTGAACTGAGAGACCTGCCAGTCCCAATCACCTCTCTTTCGAGATAGTGAGTGACCGGAGGTTGAAGGGGTCCGGAAGCCAAGTATGGTATAAGGCAGTACAATACATCACAGGCATGGTATGAGTATAAGAAGTAAACTACCCTAGTACAAGCATTCGTCACAGAGCAATACATGTCCAGAGATTGGCACTCGGCCATACACAGATACAGGGACTCAGCCCAATACAAAATACATGGAAACATAGAATAAAATACATGTCGACCCGACGAAGCGGGGAAACCCAAATGGAGGCGAGAGCGAGAACACTCGCATAGTCAATAAAATACGAAGGCAAGCGGATAGCGAGAATTACTCGCCTAAATCACCGGAAAGCCGAAAAGTCTGGAATCCATGGAACTCGCGCACGCGCCATAAAATAATATATAATTGTGAGGAGAGAGAAAGAGTTAGAGAGAGAAACCTAGAGAGAGAAAGGGATACAGGGAGACGCGGGCTTCCGAGAGAGACGCGGGGGACGCAGACGCGGGAGTCGCGTCGCAGGAATAACAGACGCGGGAAAGAGCAGACGCGGGGATCGCGTCGCGGAAAGTACCAGGCGCGGGAATCACAGACGCAGGAATAGCAGACGCGGGGTTCGCAGACGCGGGAGTCGCGTCGCGAAGGAGCCACAACGCGGGGTTCGCAGACGCGGGGTTCGCGTCGCAGAGATGCCTCAAACGCGAGATCTGCGTTCAAGTGCGGACGCGAGGGAAACGCGGACGCGGACGTGGGTTCTGCGTCGCGTTAATACAGAAACGCGCGGAGCGCGTTAAGGGATTGCCTAGACGCGGGGTGAGATCCGCGTTAGGAAAGTCTTGGCGAGGAAAATCACTCGCCGACAAGATTCCTTGCTGCGCCCGACGAAGGGAAGTTCGGTCCCAATCCAAAAGGAGGGTACCGGCCCTAAGTCTTGCCAACGGAGAAGAACGCGGCCCCAATCCAAAAGGAGTGGCCGGCTCTTGAGTCTTGCCGACGAAGAAGAGCACGGCCCCAATCCAAAAGGAGGGGTCGGTCTTTACCAGAGATGAAAGTGATGGTGCAAGTCTAGTTCAAGTGGTCAAAATGAGATTTTACAAACGGTGCCGCGGGGAGCGATGGTTTGGCTCGGATGAAAGAGCTCGCCGCGGAGGTGAAGGCGTTATACTTGGTGGCGGCTACGGTAGAGCATATGGTGGTGGAGAGGGTGGAGAAGTTTCGGTGGAGAAGATGGGTTCATAGTGTTTCATGGTGGGAAAAGAGGAAGAAGAAGGTGGCATGGTGGTGTTTGTTGTGGTTATAATGAAGGAGGTGGTGGTGGAGAAGGAAGTGAAGAAGTTGGTGGTGTAGGTGGTAGAAATGGTGGGGGAAAATGGAAGGTGAAGGTGATGGGGAAGTGGCCGGCCAAGGCAAAGCCATGGCTGCCAAAAGCTCTCTGTTGGCTGCCAAAAGAAGGAGAAGAGAAAAATCAAAGAGAGAGAGAGAGAGAGAGAGAGGAGTATTATATAATGGCAAGGAAAAGAATATAATAAGGTAGCACTTTCAAATCAAAGGACACACCAAAAGAGATTGCGTTTCACCACCCAAAACGCAGCCCACAACCATTGCGTTTAGGCCAAATGTGCCAAACGCGGGAGAGTCAAAGCTGCGTCCAAGGAAGGCAAAAGGCTGCGTTTCACAAAAGGACGAAAGTCATGATGGCTTGATGGGATTTGATCTGAGGTGCATTAAATGCGGTATGGGGAGATGAGGAAAAGATCTCTGCATTAAATGCAGAATCCCAGAAGTGAAGCTCGCGTTTTGGCTAGGAGAGAGAAAAAGTGGGAAATATCTGGACACTATTCCGGTATCTGGGAAAACACCGAAACTCCGGAAAAGTCCCAAAAATAAAGTAACTTGAAAAGATTCTCAAAAATTCTCAAAAATATTAAATATTATAAAATGATTTTTGGTGAAATCGGTTTTCAAAGATTCAATCTCATTTTCAAGATAAAAATCATAAGGTCAACCGTCAATCTCGGTATATGCCGGATTGGCCGGGTTTTCAATAAAATCTGATAAATCCCAGAAAATGAATTTAGATAGGAAATATGATTTTAAGAAATAATGTCTAAAGGCCCTTTTGATAATTCCAAACCGTTTGTAAATTAAAAATCCGGGAATCGGTCAACGGTACTGGCCGACACCGGTTTTGAAGATTTACCATTTAATCCAAGAAAATTCCAGAAAATCATAGAAAATCTAAAATATTAGAAAACGATATTTAAAACTGAAATTGGTCAAATCGGAATACCGGAATGTCCAAATCGAGCAATACTCTAGGATCGGGCCCTCGGTTCAGACTAGGGCTGACTCCGAGTCTACGAATCCAAATCCAAGACAAAACGTTCATATGAATAATTCATAATACAAAACAAATACAAGAAGTAAATTGAAAAATACGATTGAAAAATCTGAATACGCAACTAAGTACGTATTCCGGGAGCGGGGTGTTACATTCCATCCACCTTACAAAAAATTGCGTCCTCGCAATTTCGATAAGGGGTGAAATGAACACAAAAAGGTAGGAATGAGGATTATGCCAATCAAGATATGAATAACTATGAGTTGTTTCCCCCAGATTGACTGAACAACTAACTCAGGACTAAAGCATCTCTGCACTTCTGCCGTATATATACATCCTCTGACGGTGCCATAATAATACTGATCTGATGTCTGCTTATAAAAGAACACAGCCAGAACTTCAAAGGACTAACCCATTCTGAACAATATAAAGTGAGCTGACTTGGTAAGATAATCAATAATACTTCGATCAGACTGTGAGCTAAAGCTAATGAAATCCATAGTGCTGAAGTCCATAATATAAAACCCTGCATAGTAAGATGTTATCCTTTTGCAGTAGAATCACTGACGGGCTGCATACTGGGCTTTGTTAATTCTGAAAGACGTAGCCAAGAATATAAAAATAACTGTGAAGAATTTGGAATACTGACTTATGAATGATAAACCGACTGCAGATGAAACAGGAAGAAGATATCTGAGCCCTGCAAGATTTGTAGAATGGATCATTGACAAGGCCATGGCGATAGGTCAGATATAGTGATGGAACTCTGTTCAGCAGATCCATAAAAGCACACTGGGCAGAAGAAATCCGAGGAATGGTTAGAGTGCCAAGCACTGAAGGGACTAGCCACGGATGAAACCAAGCCTAGATGAGGTCATCGCGTAACACAGCTTAGGTGTTAAACATTAGGGTGCGGCTAGGCTAACGCTTTGCGAGGCTCACGTATGGCGAAGCTCACGCGACGAAGCCAGCGCGTAACACAACGCTAAATGCTAAGCACCAGGGTGCAGCGAACTCACACCCGGTTAGGTTCACGGATGACTAGAACACGACCCTCGCTTGGCGAGGCTAGCGGGGCCTTTGGTCCACCAAATTAATAAAACTGCCAGGAGTTATTGGCACTGAGAACATGATCAAGAAATCACAAGAATCGAATCGAGTCTCGAATACTGTCTTCTAAATAATAATCTGACTGCAAATCAGTTCTGAGAACACCCGAATTCCATGAACATAGTCGAAGAAATCATGACTGTTGTTGGAGTAATAGAAATGAAAAATATCATAACTTTGATTGCTAGAAATCCTGATTCTGACTCACTGTTATATATTGACACTTCTAATGAAATGATGCAATCTATCTGACTATATAAGTGACGACTACTCTGCTTGATGTACTGGTCTCCCGGGGTATATCCATAAATACAAGAATATAATGCAAGGCCAAAGATCCGTCTAATATAAGGTAACGTGATATACCAGAGTCGAGAAACACCAGAACATAATTAGAACGGACCACATCTGCCCTGTTGTTACCTCACTAGTCTACGCATATCTTAAGTCGGCATAAAGATCACGAAAATCAAAATAAATCAGAATAGCAAAAATAGAAGAGATAGGAATCATGAAATAGAGAGGGAGATAGGACGGACTAGGATTGATGGTGACAGGGCAATGAAGATGATATGATATAAAGAATTTACCAATCCCTGGACATGCTAAAAATGGGGATAAATAGTTACGGTCAGTACTCTCAGAGTTCCTCTGCAGATATTGAGCACCCTTCCTGTTCTCACTCCATCATATCGAGCACCCTGACTTCCCCTTCAGCCAGATCATATGTTTGCTTCCCTTCACCATGTGCCCTAGTTCTTGGTCTCCTTTGTATATGACTTCATGCTAGATGCTGGGGATGAGGCGAGGTCATTCTGCCAGTAGGTCCTGGATCCCCTCACAACGGTGATACTGGATGAGTTGATCTGATCTGTACGATGTTCCCTGCCTCTTTGAACAGACAGTCACTTTTCAATTAATCTCCGAACCCGTATATGACATAATTCATAATCTTTCTGGTGATTGTGTTGCAGGTGCCCGGCTTCGGACAATATCCACATGTCATATGTTGGGGGCAAGGTTGGAGGGATGGCTTAGCTAGTAGGGCATCCAGAGGCCTGTTTGAACCTTCACTTTCCTCAATTAAGAGGGTTTCTTCGCCAACTTCATCTGCATCTTATCCTGATCTTTCTTCTCTGGTCCATTCTACTTCCCGGATGGTGACAAAAGAACTTGAGAATACTCCTTAGGCTGCTTGGGAAAAAGAGACACCTTGATCCTCATCTTCATTTCTCATTAAAATATTGCTTGCTCAGTTCTCCTTGTCGGCCACCATGTAAGACACCGACCGACTATACCTTAGAAATTTTGCTGTGTACTTATTTACTATTCAATCTCCCTACTGCAATTTGATAAATCATCCTTTCATTTCTTTTTGAGTCATTACAGAGAAGAATCTTCTTATAAAAATCCTTCAAGAACTAGTCCCAAGTGATGGGCTTTTCCAGTCTTGCTGTTTCTACTAACCACCACGCCTTGGCCGTATCTTTCAACTGGATCCTGGTCATTCCCACTTAGTTCTTCATCAGGGACCCGAGTTGACTTAGAAGATCCATCATGTTTGCTGACCACTGCTATATATCCAGGGCTCCTCCATGCTTGAAAAGATTGCTGGCTGTAATCTTCCTAAATCCAACATGTCGCCTGGCTTCTGTTCCCTGAGTGCAATCAATAATCTGTGGTGCGGGACCTTCATCTGTTCTTGTTAGCTTTTCATCATGTTTTGTAGAAATCATCTCAAAATGACACTTCCTCCATTAAGGCCATTCTAAGAAGAACCAAAACCGTTAAGAATTCCCCATCTTTTCATGTCCAAGTTGGTCTAGGAATAACGAGAAACTGAAGTATGAAAGGATAGGAAAACTTCAGAATTCCAGAATGAGATTATCAAGAGAGAATGGATAACCTTGTACTTGTAGTTGGATTGTATAACCAAGACTCATGCATTCCAGTTGCAAATTTCTTTACCATTAATTTGCCGACTGGTTGTACTGAGGATGTGAGAGCCTAAGCTCTGATACCAACCTGTAACGCCCCGATCCTGCGGGTACGGGGACGTCACTGCGACATATATACGCAGGTCAGAAATACCCTCACGTATATACGCTAAGCATCAGTACAAGTAAGAATCAGAGTACGAAAGCAGTGGTGCATTATACATTCCAACACATGAGTACAATTACAGAGTTATCACCAGAGGTGATCCGATATTACAATAATATTACATCACCAGAATGGCGCAATTGCGAGAATACAAGGGATGTACAGGAGTGAACAGTAAAAAGGCACTCACGAGTTTACTAAAGGAAAACTCGGGAGGCATACAGGGGGCCTGGAAGAATAGAGTCCTGAACGAATAGCTGGAGATCCACGCTTCAGCCGCGCCTCTTAGATCAGCAACCGGGAGGATCCACACGCTCCAAGCTCCATGTCCTGGACATGAGAATTCAGGGGAGTCAGATAATACTCCCCAGGCGAGTGGTGATACAATGCCAGGTGGCGAGTGATGGTAAGTATATGTATAGCAGTAAAACCGAATAAAGTCAAGGACGAGCAAATCTGATTGTATGGTTTCGGGCCACAGCTCCTTGAGACTAGTACATCGAAGGAATAATCCAAACAAGGAAACCCTCATCTATATACCTTTATCTCATGTCACCATAATCTAAGCACATACAATCCGACTGCACTCAGGGCATGTTAAGATAATAAACAGGAGGCAGGCGGATACAAGGGATAAAGCAGAGTATGAGCAGTTAATATAATAATAGTCATGAAACCGGAAATCCGATGTAAAAACCGATACAAGCAAGCATGGTAAGACATATCATAGATTCATGGCCGTTTAAGTCGCAGGCTTCAGTATGCGTCCCATTCCACATACCTCTACTTACAACTTAAAGAGCCGGTTATTATCTTGACACTTATTATTACTCGTCTTACCCTGATATCTAGATATGTGGACTAGCGTCCCAGCACACATAGATCTATATCCGAGTAAAGCAAGGTTGTTATTGGAAACCGGCGGGGGTATCAACGAACTATGTTTACAGTGGGTCCCGTACATACCCGGGACCACGGCCCAGGATTGTTCCGTTGCTTGGTGACGGAACCTGCCGCAGGGCTAACAGGAGGGTCTTATAGGATGCCCTTGTCAAGATGGTACCAAGAAGGAGGGAGCCAGCACTCCCCTCGGTCGCCTGGAGGCCCACAGGTCAGACCGGAACATGTAGTTGCACAACATTCCTAAAACCACTGTAAACACGAACACATATTGATAGCCACATGTTTCCCCCGACCCGATGCAAGTTGTCTCATTTTATGATTTATTAGATTAATTATCCATTTACGGGAATAACAAGAGCAGGACATGATCAGGAATTCAGGAGTTCAGGTCACTGTATATAATACAGGATAACAGGTCACCGATCATGATACAGGATATCAGGTCACTGTACATAGTACAGGATAACAAGACAGGGTTCCCGTAAATGTGATAATCACAGGTCAAGTATATCATGCTGGGTGTCAAGTGATAGCATGACAGGAGGATGATATTAGACAGGCAACCAGTCATGTCAAGAGATTGATATAAGGTCAGTGGCAAGTTATGACATAACAAGGGGTCTTGCCAAATAGTAGCATGTCTGAGGTCAGGTGATAACACATCAGTTGACAGGTGATATACATGTGTTAAAAGTAATATGAAAACGACAGGTAGTATAGACAGGTGTCAGGCATGAAGTAATGGCATGGGGTAGAATAGTAGCTGAGCTCAAACAAAGCGGAGCTGAGCAAGCTGGAAGTACAGACAGCAAACAGTATTTAACACTGGAGCGTCTGGCGAGGTTACCGGGACGACTCGACTGAAGTACGAGCAGTAAATCCGGCAGCAACTCGCCTAGACGAATCTAGTGGTAAAGCGTTGAACGCTGATTATGATAACCAGGCGGAGCTGAGAAACCTGACGATCCCAATCACGCCTCTTTCGAGACAGTGAGTGACCGGAGGCTGAACTGAGAGACCTGCCAGTCCCAATCACCTCTCTTTCGAGATAGTGAGTGACCGGAGGTTGAAGGGGTCCGGAAGCCAAGTATGGTATAAGGCAGTACAATACATCACAGGCATGGTATGAGTACAAGAAGTAAACTACCCTAGTATAAGCATTCGTCACAGAGCAATACATGTCCAGAGATTGGCACTCGGCCATACACAGATACAGGGACTCAGCCCAATACAAAATACATGGAAACATAGAATAAAATACATGTCGACCCGACGAAGCGGGGAAACCCAAATGGAGGCGAGAGCGAGAACACTCGCATAGTCAATAAAATACGAAGGCAAGCGGATAGCGAGAATTACTCGCCTAAATCACCGGAAAGTCAAAAAGTCTGGAATCCATGGAACTCGCGCACGCGCCATAAAATAATATATAATTGTGAGGAGAGAGAAAGAGTTAGAGAGAGAAACCTAGAGAGAGAAAGGGATACAGGGAGACGCGGGCTTCCGAGAGAGACGCGGGGGACGCAGACGCGGGAGTCGCGTCGCAGGATTAACAGACGCGGGAAAGAGCAGACGCGGGGATCGCGTCGCGGAAAGTACCAGGCGCGGGAATCACAGACGCAGGAATAGCAGACGTGGGGTTCGCAGACGCGGGAGTCGCGTCGCGAAGGAGCCACAACGCGGGGTTCGCAGACGCGGGGTTCGCGTCGCAGAGATGCCTCAAACGCGAGATCTGCGTTCAAGTGCGGACGCGAGGGAAACGCGGACGCGGACGTGGGTTCTGCGTCGCGTTAATACAGAAACGCGCGGAGCGCGTTAAGGGATTGCCTAGACGCGGGGTGAGATCCGCGTTAGGAAAGTCTTGGCGAGGAAAATCACTCGCCGACAAGATTCCTTGCTGCGCCCGACGAAGGGAAGTTCGGTCCCAATCCAAAAGGAGGGTACCGGCCCTAAGTCTTGCCAACGGAGAAGAACGCGGCCCCAATCCAAAAGGAGTGGCCGGCTCTTGAGTCTTGCCGACGAAGAAGAGCACGGCCCCAATCCAAAAGGAGGGGTCGGTCTTTACCAGAGATGAAAGTGATGGTGCAAGTCTAGTTCAAGTGGTCAAAATGAGATTTTACAAACGGTGCCGCGGGGAGCGATGGTTTGGCTCGGATGAAAGAGCTCGCCGCGGAGGTGAAGGCGTTATACTTGGTGGCGGCTACGGTGGAGCATATGGTGGTGGAGAGGGTGGAGAAGTTTCGGTGGAGAAGATGGGTTCATAGTGTTTCATGGTGGGAAAAGAGGAAGAAGAAGGTGGCATGGTGGTGTTTGTTGTGGTTATAATGAAGGAGGTGGTGGTGGAGAAGGAAGTGAAGAAGTTGGTGGTGTAGGTGGTAGAAATGGTGGGGGAAAATGGAAGGTGAAGGTGATGGGGAAGTGGCCGGCCAAGGCAAAGCCATGGCTGCCAAAAGCTCTCTGTTGGCTGCCAAAAGAAGGAGAAGAGAAAAATCAAAGAGAGAGAGAGAGAGAGAGAGAGAGAGAGAGAGAGGAGTATTATATAATGGTAAGGAAAAGAATATAATAAGGTAGCACTTTCAAATCAAAGGACACACCAAAAGAGATTGCGTTTCACCACCCAAAACGCAGCCCACAACCATTGCGTTTAGGCCAAATGTGCCAAACGCGGGAGAGTCAAAGCTGCGTCCAAGGAAGGCAAAAGGCTGCGTTTCACAAAAGGACGAAAGTCATGATGGCTTGATGGGATTTGATCTGAGGTGCATTAAATGCGGTATGGGGAGATGAGGAAAAGATCTCTGCATTAAATGCAGAATCCCAGAAGTGAAGCTCGCGTTTTGGCGAGGAGAGAGAAAAAGTGGGAAATATCTGGACACTATTCCGGTATCTGGGAAAACACCGAAACTCCGGAAAAGTCCTAAAAATAAAGTAACTTGAAAAGCTTCCCAAAAATTCTCAAAAATAGTAAATATTATAAAATGATTTTTGGTGAAATCGGTTTTCAAAGATTCAATCTCATTTTCAAGATAAAAATCATAAGGTCAACCGTCAATCTCGGTATATGCCGGATTGGCCGGGTTTTCAATAAAATCTGATAAATCCCAGAAAATGAATTTAGATAGGAAATATGATTTTAAGAAATAATGTCTAAAGGCCCTTTTGGTAATTCCAAACCGTTTGTAAATTAAAAATCCGGGAATCGATCAACGGTACTGGCCGACAGCGGTTTTGAAGATTTACCATTTAATCCAAGAAAATTCCAGAAAATCATAGAAAATCTAAAATATTAGAAAATGATGTTTAAAACTGAAATTGGTCAAATCGGAATACCGGAATGTCCAAATCGAGTAATACTCTAGGATCGGGCCCTCGGTTCAGACTAGGGCTGACTCCGAGTCTACGAATCCAAATCCAAGACAAAACGTTCATATGAATAATTCATAATACAAAACAAATATAAGAAGTAAATCGAAAAATACGATTGAAAAATCTGAATACGCAACTAAGTACGTATTCCGGGAGCGGGGTGTTACATCATCCTTCCTTTGATTCCTAAATCCCCTCCATTTTTCACTATTCTGATTTTCGTGGCCTTTATACAAACTTAAGATATAGGTAGACTAGTGAGATAGTAGCAGGACAGATGCAGTTCGCTCTCACACTATTATGGTATTTTTTGATTCTAATGTATCGTGTTGTCTTATATCACATGGTTCTTCAGCTTCACCTTCTAAACTTATATGTATGGACGCACCACGGGAATTAGTACAGATAGTGAGGTAGTCATCACTTATATAATCATATATACTGTATCACTACACGAGGAGTATCGGTATGAATGGTTTTTCAGATTCAGAACTTTCGTCAAGCAGAGCTATGGTATTTTCTATAGTATTCCAGTAGCGATCATGATCTCTTCTATCGATCTCACTGAGCTCAAAGCCACAATACTTAGCAATCTTCATGAATTTGATGAGCTACGGAACCCATTAGCCTCACCAAGTAAGAGTTGTGATCTAGCCACACGAGATCAACCATGCATGGGCTTTATTGCACCCTGGCGCTTAGCATTTATCGTTGTGTTATGCGCTGACTTCGCCGCGTGAGCTCCGCTTAATGCAAGCCTCACAGAGCGTTAGCTCCGCCGCATCCTAGTGCTTAGCGCCTAGCGCTGTGTTACCAATGGCCCCACCTGCCATGACTTCGCTCGTAGCTAGTTCCTTCAGAAGTTTACCATCCTAATCTCGTTCTCCAGATTTCTCCCATCTAATGTGTTGCATGGACTTAGTGAACGGGTTTTCTAGCCACATCTGAATCAATTTGTCATAATCTTTATCGAAGATCTATTCGACCAATCTTATAGGACTTGGGGATTTTCTAGATATTTAATCTACAATCAGGATATCTTTCACAGTACAATATTATAAATTCTTAGTTAGGCTTTTCAGACTTTTCAGCGTTCTATATTTAGAACTCGTTATTATCGGTTTTCTTTGTTTACTTGCGATCAATTTTCGGTTTTTCTTTATCTACGATATTATGATCTACTTCCAAAGTGATAGGGAACATGCAGAACATCTAGTAATCTTATTACAGAGTCTTCGTCGGGAACGACATCATGTTTGGCAGAAAATTCTGACAGAGAAAGTTTGGTCAATTTTGAAGTCAGCTTATCTTATATATTCAGGCGAGTCAGTCTACTAAAGTTCTGGCGGTATTCTCTTATTAGTAGTTATCAGATCAGTATTAGTATGTCACCGTCAGAAGATTTATCAGATCAGTATTAGTATAGCTTTGCTGAATTAAAGGGCAGTTACACCCCTAATTTTGCTATAACTATCCCCTTGTAAGAAAGAATGAGGGCTGGAAATTTTTGGAGATCTAAGAGACCTTTAGCCTAAAAGTGTCCTCTTACTTTTAAGCTTTCAAAGCTCCAGAGACTCAACTCTCTTTCATCCAGGATCCCAACACTCTAAGTCTTCTATCTTCAGAGGATTTTCAGAACCAGGCGAGAAGGAAATTCCCTCGAGAAGGCTTGAACATCTGACCGATTGTATTGTCAATGGGATTAGTGATCACGTGCTGATCATATTCCCATCGGCATACCTTCTCAGAAATCTCAGAGGAGATCTACTTGTAATCCTTTTTTTCTTTCTTTAAATTACTTGTAATTTTGCTCCTCGATCCTTTTATAAGTTTTCCTGCATAACTAATGGAAAACAAGAACGTATGCCAGTACACATACTTAGACATATGGTAGGACGAGTGATAATAATAATAAGACATAAATTAATAATTCTTTATGTTATTTTGCAATTCGAGTTGTATATATTCAGATTACGATAACGTGAGATATACGATATATAAATGAGCGTTTCCTTCTTTGGATTATTCCTTCAATATACTTATCTAATGAAGCCGTAATCTGAGTTGTACCGCTAGTTTTTCCATATTTGCTTTCATTGGATTTTAATTCGGATTTCCGGTTTTATTATTATTAATATATATATATATATATATATATATATATATATATATATATATATATATATATATATATATATATATATATATATCCTGGTTTACCATCTATATACTACTTCATAGATCTCCTGCTGTTACCATATTGTACATACCTGCCTCTTACTTGACATTATACTTGTATCACTGTATTTAACCTCCTGATTTGCTTATTCTTGATTTATATGGATGCTTTAGTTACCGTATAATCACTGCCTCTTGATGACTCATACTGTTCTCTTAAGCTGTTATTGTAGACAGCTCAATTTGTGTGTACTCAGTCGATGGAGACATGAGGTATATGATATATAAATGAGATTTCCTTATTTGGATTATCCCCTCGAGGTATCAATCTCATGAATCTATCTATTGAGCCTGTACAATTGATTTTGTCACTTTTGTACACCTCATCACTTGATACCTCATTCATGTTCGGGTGTGTATGCTCACGACACGATTTTCAACGCATGCTTTTGATTCGGATTTATCAACACACGTGTGCTTGTCTCTGCACACCACTTAGCATTCATCACACCACTCATTGGGGAGTTTCTTACTCTCTGATTCTGCATGTCTAGATTCTGGAGGTTGGAACTTGTGGATTCTCCTGATTGCTGATCAGAGATGCGTAGCGAAAACGTGAATCATCGGCAGACCGTCCAGACCGTCCAGAGCCCTTTTCTTCCAGCCCCTGTTAGGCTCTTAGTTTTCTTTTGTAACTTGTGAGCATCTTTTGTACGGTTCATAAGTGTATATCTCTTTGTCTCACATTTGCGCCTACCGGTGAAGTAATATTCTTGTAATATCGTGTCACATTTTATGATAACTTTGTAAGTGTACTCATATATTGGAATGCATAACGCACTACGTACTTTCGTATTCTGATTCTTATTTGTACTGATGCTTAACGTATATATGTGAGGGCATTTTCGACGTGCATATATACGTCACAGTAACATCTCCGTACTCGCAAGATCAGGACGTTACACAATTTCTAATTATTAACATTTATGAACAAAAAAAAGCAATGTGTGCTTAGTAGATAGTTTGTCTTGTACACCTTTCACCCTTTTAACATTTGTCTTGCAAACCTTTTAGTGGGGGTGGGGTACATTTGAATTTTGAATTTCATTAAAAATAGAAAAAGAAAAAAAGAATCTTAGCCCACAAATTTCTGATAATATTGAAAAAAATACAAGAAGGGAGAAAGTAATGAATCTCTAAATTCCGGGTCACACTTTTCTAGTGGCTTAGCTTTATTTGAGGCATCTTATCGTGGACCCATTTTCCTGCGCTCTTCGTGAATCTTCGGGTACTAGAGATTTTGTGGGCTGTTTAATTCAAAGATTTTGGCTTTTTATGGTGCCGCAGTGCGGCAGGAGACTTTTTTATTCCACTGGCAGCATCTAATAATTCTCAAACAAACAAGTGTGTACTATTTAGTGCAATGGACCCCTTTTTTGTGTGGAGTAAACAAAATGCATCACTTCAACCAATGAGGTTTCCAATTACCGTCAACAATTACATCCACTTGTTGCGCGATTCAATGTATCTGCTGCTCCAGCTGTTTGCTAATTTGAATCCTCTGGCATGTCATTTTGGGCAGCAAAACATAAGCTATTCCCTTCATTGTGCATAAGATTGAGAAGTTACAGCAGTCTTCACGGAAGAACACGATGAGCCTTAAATAAAAAATTGAGAATCAATTTAAGGATACGATGAGCTTTAAGATACTGAAAAATAATATAACCCAAAAAACTTAAGCTGATTGTCGAAGTCCTGTACTTTCTATTTAAACTTGTCATTTTTTTATTCACTTTGCAATGTAGGATTATTTATATTCACACATGAATACCCAATAATTTTTCTCTTCATGTATGAATATACTTCAATCACCATCCACAGATCTCGTTCATCCATCCGCTGGCTACAACCACTCACGTATCTCGACCGTATCGGAAAGTCATTCATTGGTTACAACCATTCACGGATATTGACCATCCATTCACGGATCTTTGCATTCTGGATCGTTCATGAATCTTCACTGTTTGTGAAAAAATAGACATTGGTTAACTCCCAACACGCTTGTCGGGTTTCATATTGGACTCTACTCTCCTGTGGGCTATAATTTGGACTGTGATACCACTACTGAAGAGTTACTGGACTTACTGGACTTTTCGTTAAACCTCACGTACAGTTTGTGGCTCCGCAAAATTTTCCTTCTTTTTCATTAAGGGTCTGTTTGGGTGTCTTAACTGGCTGTAATTCACAAGTCATGATTGATAAGCTCTTTTACAATTGTAAACAAGTTACATGTGCAACATTTCATTCCCGGAATACATACTTAGTTACATATTCAGATTCTTGATCGTATTTTTCGATTTACTTTCCGTATTTATTTTTGTTTTATGATTATTTATGCAATCTTTTGTATTGGATCTGGATTCATGGACTCGGAGTCCACCCTAATCCGAACCGGGAACCCGGTCCTAGTGTATTATTCGATTTGGTCTTTCTGATGGTCAGATTTGACCGATTTCAGTTTCAAACATCATTTTTCAATACTTCAGATTATTCATGATTTTCTAAAAAAATTTCGAATTAAATTAAAAAATCTTCAAAATCAGTATCGATCGGTATCACTAGTCAATTCTAGGATTTTCAATTTATAAAGGGAGTTGAATTTTGAAATACGCTTTCACATTATTTCTTAGAGTCACATTTGTAAATCACCTAGAAGGGGGGTGAATAGGTGATGAGCTAATCTAATGGTCAATAATGCGGAATTAAAACTTATTAAACTAAACACCACGTATAACACAAGAGTGTAGCCAGATTCCCCGTGAAGGGCTCTGGACTAACTCCTCAAGATTCCTCTAAATAAGAGTTGAGGTGCCACGTTGGCTCTCTTGGTTGAATACAAATGTTAGCAAACAATCCCCAAGCATATAACAATTAAGCTCACAATATATATCAAGCATATAAAGATGAAAGCAATATAAGCATGCAAGATATAAACAAGAGTAAGAGATAGAGAGTGAGCAATCGCAAACACGGGAGATTTGTTTCGAGGTTCGAGCACACTTGCTCTACGTCCCCACCTTCAACCCTATGAAGGATTTCCACTAAAAACGATCCCACCGGATCACTCGGTGCCGCAACACCTACAAGGCGAGTTCACACTTGAACTCCTTGGACTCTCTAGTCCCGTACACACCGTAAGCCCACAAGCTCGCCTAGGCCGCACCTCAAATAAAAAGTTCACACACGAACTCGAAACACCGCGAACCCGCAAGTCCGCCTCCTCAAAGAACAAAGTAGAACTTTGGTGATCACAATACTTTGATCACCTAAAATCCTCTCACAACAAAGATCCCTATAGGTAGATATAGCAATGGATAGCTCAAGTGTTGTGTGAGAAAACTAGGATGGAAATGGTGGTGAACAACTCAAAGAAATCACTTTGAAAACTCTTGATAAACTCTCCTTTTGAATGGAAGTATTTGGCTCAAATACAAGTGGAGAAAAACCTTAAAAGATGTAAGAAAAACTGGTGCAAAACCCACTTGAAAATCTTGTCTAAAACAGCCCACAAACCCCTCATATTTATAGGCTAGAGAAACTAGCCGTTGGGGCATTTTTCAGCCTTGGCGGCTGACAGTCGGCCGGCCCGGTCGACCGCCAACGATCAAATTTCTGACCGTTGGAGCCTCGGTCGACCGGCCCGGTTGACCGCTGCCTGGAACAGAGAACAGAGTTCTCTGCCGGTCGACTGGGGCTTTCCAGAGAGCAGAAGCTCTCTGCGGTCGACCGGGGTCGGTCGACCGGCCCTCCAGTCAGAACTAGCGTGCACGTCGGTCGACCGACCGACTTCAAGCTCGGTCGACTGGTCCGGTCGACCGGCAGAAGCCAGGACAAGGATTTTTAGGGATAAAAATGTTGACTTTTTAGTTTAAATAAAATCCCATAAATTCATGAAAAATCTACAAAAATAGGTTCAATATTATACTTTGATAAACAAACATGATTTAGTAAAATCAAGACATGTTACAAACGATTTGAACTATTTTTGTAACTTAGAAATTTTGGCTAAAAATAAAATCTGTATTTTTTCAAAATTGGTTTTTTCAAAACTTCTCTAAATACAAAAACAAGATATTTTAAACACTTTTAAAGTATAGAGTGTATGGATATGATCCACTACACATACGTGGTGAAATATCTATGTTTTTGACAATAAGCACTAAACATGATTTTGGTTAAGACATATATACTTTGAATTCCAAAATCAAAACGGTATTTTTCAAAATGAAAACTCTTTTGTATTTTTTCAAATTAGAAATTCTTTTATAAAAACTCATCTAAATCAAGAGTGTGTGTGTGTAAGATATACTTGAGCAATCCACCAACTATTCTATCCTTTACATTTTAATCTAAAAACAAAATCTTATAAAAAACAAACCTAGACTCAAGTCTTCTTCTTGAAGGGCTTCACTTGAAGTCTTCTCATCTTCTTGACTTGGTCCAAACTTGATCCAAAGAGTTAGACTCCTCTTGAGTACTTGATGTGGTCTTGATGTATAGGCTCTTGAATCAAACCGTGCAAGCTCCAAAACTTGACTTTAATTCTTTTGTTGAAGCTACACACCTACTAAGATCTTGATCACAAATCTGAAACTAATTAAACACAAGATCATTAGTACTATAACTACATGAGTTGATCATCATCAAAACTAGAGTGATAGGCCTTTGGGCCAACAATCTCCCCCCTTTTGATGATGACAAAACTCATGGAGTTATATATGCATGAATTAAAGTAAAGCTTCAAGGAAGCTCCCCCTTAACTCATGCATAACAAATAAACAAATAAATATGCAATGAACGCTTATAAACATGTATGCAAATACAAGGAGATAAACATGCCAATCAATCATAAAACTCATCAAATTCTTTTCTCCTATTTGCAAAACAAAATAATATGCATAAACAAAAATTCTTCTTCTCCTTTATGTATAAAGCAAGGAAAACATGCATATATACTAAAATATTTCTCCCCTTTTTGTCAATCATCAACAAAGGGGTTAAAGTAAATACAAAACAATGTTCTCCCCCTCAAAAGAGGTGAACTCAAATCAATCAATAAAGAGTTATATGCGATATACATTCATGAAGAGGAAGATGCTAAGTTAGCTTCCCTACATACATGCATTACATGAATAAGGGATGACAAGCCCTAATTCACATAACATATAATATGCAATGCATACGAGGAAATGTGAAGCTCTGCCTACACACGTGTACTGAATAATGAAGAGTTGTCAAGCTCCTCAATATAAGATACACTCAACATGAATCTATATGTAGAAGAAATGTTAAGCTCCCCTTGCATATAGACAATACGCATCAAAACATCTTTAAATATCTCTTATTAAAAGAAAATTTTGAATTTTCTCAATAAAAACAAATTTTGAGATATCTTAGTAAATAAAATTTTAAGATACCAAATGTAAATAATCATTACAAATTTTGAATTTTTTTAATTGTAATTGAAACATTTTATCAATTGAAATTTACAATGAAATTTTGATACAAATTGTGATCTTGATATCAATGAAAGAAAGTATTTTATATTCTGATACCAATATAAAATTTCAAGGATACCAATTGAAATAAATAGATCAATAGATACCAATTAAAATATATTGTACATTTTGATATCAATAAAAATACTAATTATAAAAAATATACCAATTGAAGATAATGCATAAGCTTATATAAAAGATATCAATTGAGAAATCAATTGAAAATTAAGATTTGAAGTAAGCTTAGCATAAACATACTTTGTGTTTTAAACATGTAAATATCTTGAGAATCAAGTATAAATATATATATTTGATTGTGCTTGATTTTCAAAACATATATATGTATGGAAAAGACAATACCAATAGAAATTGATATTATAGAAATTATGAAGCATACATATATAGAAAACAAAATATGAGTATATACAAAAAATATCAATTGAGATACCAATTGAAAATAACAATGTAAATCAAGTATATGACTCATAACTACCACCCTTTATATGCTCAAGATAAAAGATTTTTCAATAAAGCTTATAAGACATACTCGCCCATCCCTCCACTCATAAGGGGATAGGTAGGAGTTTTCAAGAATAGGGTTTGAGAATATTTTTATAGTGAAAATCACTACCAATTGAAGAATACATAACTAGTTAAAATAATTTTTGAAAAACTAGTTAAAGATCCTTCAAAACATGAAACCAAATCACATGTATATCATGAAACATGCTAAATACATAAAGTTCAACACTCAAGGTCCATAAAGCTCAAAATAATGATGAAACATAGTCATGAATAAACAAATAAAGTGTGAGTGCACAAAAATCATGTAATTATCATTTTCATGAAAATTAGTCAATAAAGCTCAAAACTGACATCATGAAAATTCATTTTTCATATAAAGATGAAAATCATAAAAATTCATTTTTCATCATAAAGCAAACTTCTAGGTATATGTATGTTTTTATTCAAAACTAACAATATGCATACATATCCCAAACATAAAAAGAGTCCATAATATAAATTGCATGAAGGCAAATGACTCAAGGGGCATACATGTATATTTATTAGTTTTGACTAAAAATACCATATACATGAAGTAAAAACTTGAAAATAGGCAAAACAAGTGTAAATGAGAGAATCATCAAAGCTAGGCCATACATGTGCATATAGTGAGTACAAATGAACGATGAAGTGCAAACATATATGAATCAATTTGTTGCTCACTACTTGTACATGTATATATCCAAGTTTTAATAAAAACTACATTTAAACTAGTATTTACTATATGAAGCATAAAACAAATAAAACATGAACATGCTAACAATCATCAATTATAAATGCATGTAAACTAAATTAGGAGTTTAGAGATAGTTACCAAAATAAAGAACTATACTCCAAATCTCCAAAACATGGTGGTTGTCCCACCAAACCTCCTTGATAGCGGTGCATCAAATGTGTGTCCATCAAGTCCATGTGCATCCACCATCAAGGCACCATCTCTCTCACGTTTTGTGAGAGCCCGCACCTACATCAAATACACAAGGTGGGGATTTTGATACCCATTTTCTTTTGGGTCCACGGGGGTTAGCATCTAATGGAACCCAAACATTTTTATTAGCAAAATTTGAAGAATTTATTCTATCATAATAAAACTTTGCTAAATGGCCTTTGCGGCCACAATGTGTACATTTGTACACTCTAGGATGCATATGAGTGTGAGGGTGATCGTGGCGTGCAAAATGTGCATATGCATGATGAGGGTGTTGTGCATGGACATGGGGAACTTGTTTCTTTTGAAACAGGGATTCCAACTTCTTATGATTAAATGCAATGTGCTCAAAGTTGAGCTCAAATAATTAATTTTATTTTTCAAAAATTTAACTTCATTTTTATCAATGGTTGTGGCATGAAGAGCATGAACAATAGTCCTTTTCTTTTTAGAAACATTTACTTTTTCTTTTTCAACAATTTTTTTTAGAGAAGTGTTTTCATGCAAAGCAACTTCTTTTTGTTTTTCCACCAAAATAATTTTATTTTTCAAATTAGTGTTTCCTTCACAAAGATCATTTAATTTAGAAAGCAAGGAAACATTTTCATTTTTCAAACTTTCATTTTCTTTTTCAATGCATGCAACTTTATTTTTAAAAGAATCATTTTCTTTTATCATGCAATCAAATTTCTTTTCAAATTCTTATTATCCTTTTTAAGCAATTCATATTTTTCTAGAAGTTGTTGACAAAATGATTCAAGCTCATCATAAGACATATCAACATCTTCTTCTACCTCGAATTCGGTAGTTACTTCAAGGGGGTTATCCCCTTGGACCATGTAGCACACGTTGAAGGTCTCACTTCCAACATTCGAATCGCTCCCCGCATAATATTGTTCATTTTCGCCAAGGGAGATCAAGGAGTTCCATACTACAAAAGCCGAATCAATGTTAGAAACCCTAGATAAATAATCATCATTTAGGGTTGACTTTAAAGCATGTAGGGATTTTACATTAGCCTCAATATTTTTGCCATTTAGACAATAGGAATCTTTAATAGTGGCAAAATAAACATTAATACCTAGGGCTTTGAGGTCAAAGACATCTTAACCTTCCAAGTTTGGATGTTAAGGATGTCAAAAGTGGGAGGTGTCATGAAGTCCATGGTGTGTGTACAAATATTGTGATTAGCTAAAAATGAGGATCTTTAACTATAGGTTGTAAGATCCAAATCAAGAGCACTTGCTCTGATACCAATTGTAAATCACCTAGAGAGGGGTGAATAGGTGATGAGCTAATCTAATGGTCAATAATGCGGAATTAAAACTTATTAAATTAAACACCACGTATATCACAAGAGTGTAGCCGGATTTCCCGTGAAGGGCTCTGGACTAACTCCTCAAGATTCCTCTAAATAAGAGTTGAGGTGCCGCGTTGGCTCTCTTGGTTGAATACAAGTGTTAGCAAACAATCCCCAAGCATATAACAATTAAGCTCACAATATATATTAAGCATATAAAGATGAAAGCAATATAAGCATGCAAGATATAAACAAGAGTAAGAGATAGAGAGTGAGCAATCGCAAATATGGGAGGTTTGTTTCGAGGTTCGAGCACACTTGCTCTACGTCCCCGCCTTCAACACTATAAAGGATTTTCACTAAAAATGATCCCATCGGATCACTCGGTGCCGCAACACCTATAAGGCGAGTTCACACTTGAACTCCTTGGACTCTCTAGTCCCGTACACACTGCAAGCCCACAAACTCGCCGAGGCCGCACCTCAGACAAAGAGTTCACACCCGAACTCGAAACACCGCGAACCCGCAAGTCCGCCTCCTCAAAGAACAAAGTAGAACTTTGGTGATCACAATACTTTGATCACCTAAAATCCTCTCACAACAAAGATCCCTATAGGTAGATATAGCAATGGATAGCTCAAGTGTTGTGTGAGAAAACTAGGATGGAAATGGTGGTGAAAACTCAAAGAAATCACTTTGAAAACTCTTGATAAACTCTCTTTTTGAATGGAAGTATTTGGCTCAAATACAAGTGGAGAAAAACCTTAAAAGATGTAAGAAAAACTGGTGCAAAACTCACTTGAAAATCTTGTCTAAAACAGCCTACAAACCCCCATATTTATAGGCTAGAGAGAACTAGCCGTTGGGGCATTTTTCAGCCTTGGCGGCTGACGGTCGACCGGCCCGGTCGACCGCCAACGGTCAAATTTCTGACCGTTGGAGCCTCGGTCGACCGGCCCGGTCGACCGCTGCCTGGAACAGAGAACAGAGTTCTCTGCCGGTCAACCGGCCCGGTCGACCGGGGCTTTCCAGAGAGCAGAAGCTCATTGCTGTCGACCGGGGTCGGTCGACCGGCCCTCCAGTCAGAACTGGCGTGCATGTCTGTGCACGTCGGTCGACCGACTTCAAGCTCGGTCGACCGGTCCGGTCGACCGGCAGAAGCCAGGACAAGGATTTTTAGGGATAAAAATGTTGACTTTTTAGTTTAAATAAAATCCCATAAATTCACGAAAAATCTACAAAAATAGGTTCAATATTATACTTTGATAAACAAACATGTTTTAGTAAAATCAAGACATGTTACAAACGATTTGAACTATTTTTGTAACTTAGAAATTTTGGCTAAAAACAAAAACTGTATTTTTCCAAAATTGATTTTTCCAAAACTTCTCCAAATACAAAAACAAGATATTTTAAACACTTTTAAAGCATAGAGTGTATGGATATGATCCACTACACATACATGATGAAATATATATGTTTTTGGCAATAAGCACTAAACATGGTTTTGGCTAAGACATATATACTTTGAATTCCAAAACCAAAACGGTATTTTCCAAAATGAAAACTCTTTTGTATTTTTTCAAAATAGAAATTCTTTTATAAAAACTCATCTAAATCAAGAGTGTGTGTGTGTGTGTAAAATATACTTGAGCAATCCACCAACTATTCTTTCCTTTACATTTTAATCTAAAAACAAAATCTTATAAAAAACAAACCTAGACTCAAGTCTTCTTCTTGAAGGGCTTCACTTGAAGTCTTCTCATCTTCTTGACTTGGTCCAAACTTGATCCAAAGAGCTAGACTCCTCTTGAGTACTTGATGTGGTCTTGATGCATAGGCTCTTGAATCAAACCGTGCTATCTCTAAAACTTGACTTTAATTCTTTTGTTGAAGCTACACACCTACTAAGATCTTGATCACAAATCTGAAACTAATTAAACATAAGATCATTAGTACTATAACTACATGAGTTGATCATCATCAAAACTAGAGTGATAGGCCTTTGGGCCAACAACATTTTCTACCTTAATATATTTTTGGAGATTTTTTGAATTTATCGAAATTCGGCCGGATTTGGTGTCGGCGAGTATCGCTGGTTGATTTCAGGATTTTTAATTTGAAAATGAGATTTTAATTTTGAAAACCGATTTCATATTATTCTTCATAATGATATTTTCTAGCTTTGGGTATTTTTTTAGAATAGTTGATATTTTTTGATACATCACCACCAAATCACCACCTCCTCCTCAATGGTAACCCCTACTCTTCCTCCACCTTCTACTCTCTCCAATTACACCAAATCACCACCTATCCCACCACCATCTTCAACATTTACACCACCACCATCTCATCATCCAACAACATCACCTCCCCCACACTCCTGTTGGCCCAGAGGTCTTTCACCTTAGTTTTGATGATGACTAACTTATGAAGGTTTATTTGCTAATGATCTTGTGTTTAATAAGTTTCAGATATTGATCAAGATCTTAGTAGGTGATTAACTTCAACAAAAAATTTAAAGTCAAGTTTTGAAGCTAACACATGATGATTCAAGAGCTCATGTATCAAGATAGCATCTAGCACTCGGTTGGAGTCAAGCTCTTTGGATCGTGTTTGGATCGAGTCGACTTGGAGAAGGAGTTTTGTAAGAAGACTTCACTTTATTTAGTTGAGTTTTGCTTTAGATCTTGTGTATAGATAGACTAGTGTTTGATATGCTCAAGTTCACACACACTGAAGTTCAATAGTTTTTTGTTTCAGTTTAATCGGTTTTAGATTTTCAAAGATCATATTTTAGTTTTCATAAATAGATTTTATCTAAAGTAGTTTACATGGTTTATATGTATAGTGAATTCATCCATATACATTGTTTGGTTCATAATGCTTAAAAACTTACTTTGATGTATATCTAATTCATGATTTTAAGTTTTGGTTTTAACAAAACTTAGTTTTGGATTTAATGTAAAAAAACATAGATATATCTTTTATATGTGTATTGGATTCTATCTATACACACTATACTTCAAAAGTACTTCTATATCATATTTTTGTATTTATTCAAGTTTTGAAGAAAACAGATTTCATTTCAAAATCCAAGTTTTGGTAAATATTGTTTTTGGTTTAAAGTTAAATTTTCATATCACAAAAATAGTTCAAATTATTTGAAATATGTGTTGAATTTTAGTCACACATATTTGTTCTTCAAATATTTATAAGAACTTATTTTTGTGAATTTTATGTATTTTTATGGGATTTTATAGGTATTAAAAGACCAAGTTTTCAAACCCTATAAACCCTGGCTGAGGGCAGCTAACGATCGATCGACCGGTCGACTGAAGCCTTGCTCGGTCAATCGACCAGTCGACCGACGTGCACAAAAGTGCATTGGCTTTAGCTGTGGACCGTCCGATCGACCGTTCCAGAGAGTCTGCAATGTAGGATTATATTCACACATGAATACCCAATAATTTCCCTCTTCATGTATGAATATACTTCAGTCGCCATCCACAGATCTCGGTGATCCGTCTGCTGGCTACACCCACTCACGTATCTCAACCGTATCGGAAAGTCATTCGTTGGTTACAACCATTCACGGATCTTGACCATCCATTCACGAATCTTTGCATTCCTGATCGTTCACGAATCTTCACGGCTGTGAAAAATTAGACATTGGTCAACTCCCAACACGCTTGTCGGGTATCATATTGGACTCTACTCTCTCATGGGCCATAATTTGGACTGTGATACCACTATTGAAGAGTTACTGGACTTACTGGACTTTTCATTAAACCTCACGTACAGTTTGTGGCACCGCAAAATTTTCCATCTCTTTCATTAAGGGTCCGTTTGGATGTCGTAACTGGCCGTAATTCACAAGTCATAATTGATAAGCTCTTTTACAGTTATAAACGAGTTACATGTGTAACACCTCATTCTCAGAATACATACTTAGTTACGTATTCAGATTCTCGATTGTATTTTTCGATTTACTTTTCTTATTTATTTTTGTTTTATGATTATTTATGCAATCGTTTTGCATTGGATCTTGATTTATGGACTCGGAGTCAGTCCTAGTCTGAACCGAGACCTGATCCTACTGTATTACTTGATTTGGTCTTTTTGATAGTCAGATTTGACAGATTTCAATCTCAAACATCATTTTTCAATATTTTAGATTTTCATGATTTTCTGAAAATTTTCCGAATTAAATTACAAAATCTTCAAAATCGGTGTCGATCGGTATCACTGGTCGATTCTAGGATTTTCAATTTACAAACGGATTTGAATTTCTAAAATCCGCTTTCACATTATTTCTTAGAGTCACATTTCTACCTTAATATATTTTTGGAGATTTTTTTGAATTTATCGAAACTCGGCCGGATTTGGTGTTGGCGAGAATCGCTAGTTGATTTTAAGATTTTTAATTTAAAAATGGGATTTAATTTCTGAAAACTTATTTCATATTATTCTTCAGAGTGATGTTTTCTACCTTTGGGTATTTTTGGGGATTTTTCTAGAATAGTCGATATTTTTTGATATTATTATAATATTATTATTTTTTAAATCTTTTCATTATTTCTCTTCTTTTCTTTTTCTTTTTCTTTTTCCCCCATCAATCACCTGGCGACCCGCTCCCTCCATTTAATTTCCATTACTCTCCCTCTTATCACTCCCTTTCACCCCCTCTCTTTCTTTCCTTTTCTTTTTCCTTTTCCCTTTCTTTTTCTTTCTCCCTTTCGCCTCTCCCTCTTCATCTTCTACCTGGGAGAACCACCACTGCCACCATCCTGGGCCTAGCGCCGCCACCGCAGCGACTAAGCCCCTACTCCGACAGCATCCCATCTCCCCCAACTCTCTCTCCATCTCCACCAACTCCAATAACATCACCATCTCACCATCTTCTTCCTCCTCCTCCAAACACCACCATCACCTTTAAAATTTCCAAATCTACCACCACCACCAAATCACCACCTCCTTCTCAATTGTAACCCCTACTCTTTCTCCACCTTCCACTCTCTCTAATTACACCAAATCACTACCTATCCCACCACCATCTTCAACATTTACACCACCACATCTCATTATCCAACAACATCACCTCCCCCACACTCCTGTTAGCCCAGAGGTCTTTCATCTTAGTTTTGATGATGACTAACTTATGAAGGTTTGTTTGCTAATGATCTTGTGTTTAATAAGTTTTAGATATTAATCAATCTTAGTAGGTGATTAACTTCAACAAAGGATTCAAAATCAAGTTTTGAAGCTAACATATTATGATTCAAGAGCTCATGCATCAAGATAGCATCTAGCACTCAGTTGAAGTCAAGCTATTTGGATCGTGTTTGGATCAAGACGACTTGGGGAAGGAGTTTTACAAGAAGACTTCAGTTTATTTAGTTGAGTTTTGCTTTAGATCTTGTGTACAGATAGATTAGTGTTTGATATGTGATTGCACACATTTATTGCATTATTCTTTATTACATTTCTACATTTATCATATAATAAATCTGCTAAATTTCCTGTCTTAAATGTCTATTTTGCAGAAGATAATCATGGGGAGAAAGAGGATAAAATCAAATAAATATAAGTTAAATTCAGATTTAACTAGATCTATTTGGTTAAAGGAGGATGATCCCAAATCCAATTGGTTAAATTCAGTTTTTGATGAATCAAGTGGTTAAATCTAAAGATCAACCGAGGATAACGTCAAATACAAAGTCCAAATCCAAAGGGATAAATTGATAGAGAGAAGATCAACGGATGAGATGAAGCAAATTTGACTCAGATTATGAATAGATATATTTTAGTATTTGAATCATAACATTCACTACCGAAATTCAAATCTAATGATTCAAGATGATCTAGAAAGAAGACTTAAAGGGATACAACTCTTAAGTTGATCACTATTTCTAATTCTATCATTTGATAGTTATATTCAGCAATCAACACGCCAATAAGCTGCAGATCAGAACTGAATATCGACATCAAATCAAGTTTGGAGATAAGAGGAGGATTCAAATTAAAAAATATCCAGTTTCCCCTATCTTTATACTCCTCTAATCTCTGTATTTCTTCTATAAATACCTGCAATTTTAAAGGCAAAAAAGAGACGACCAAGCAGAGGGTAGATTTAGTCTATACTGTATTTTGTAACTTAGGTTTTTAGTTTTCTTTTATGCAATTTTATTTTCTTTATGTAACTGAGAGGAGAGGAGACTTTCATGGAGGAATGAGAACAAACTTGTACTGAGGGTGACACCGGTGTAAGTAATCTTTTTTTCGTTGTTATTTGAATCGAATCGAAGTTTTCTTTTTTTTTCTATTCTTATTTTCGTTTGCTTCCCTCTTTTGTGTTTGTGGATCCAAATGAATCTGATAGCCTCAAAGTTGCCTTGCCCTTGCAAATGTCGTTGATGGCTTATAGTGATGGATATCCATTTCTATGGTAGTGTAGCTTGCCCCTTCATTTCATAGTGTAAATCGGGAATGGGAAAGATCCTATTTGTCATACTTCGCTCGCCTTAAAACAAAGGTACATCGTCGATACGGGTCAAAGGTAAGCAGGCGCCGAAGAGGTAAGTAAGTTTTTAGGTTTTAGTTTTCTTTCTTTTAATTTTTAGTTTAGATCACGAACACTAGCAACTCTAAACTCTTTTATCACGCTTTTCAATTTCTTTGTATATATTCATTTTCTATTTTCTCCACCTTCTCAATCCACCACTTTCTTTTTAACTTAACTGTAACTCTAATTTTTTTTTCTTTTAAAGAACTAAAAGAAGATCTTTAACCATACTTTGTAGCATAAAAGGAAACTTGCTAAACAAGCTTCCATCGCTAGTCCCTCCTTGTGGATCACGACCCACTCAAGTTCACACACGCTGAAGTTCAGTTTTTAGTTTCAGTTTAACCGGTTTTGAATTTTCAAAGAACATATCTTTAGTTTTCATGAATAGATTTTATCTAAAGTAGTTTACATAGTTTATATGTATAGTGGATTCATCCATATACATTGTTTGGTTCATAATGCTTAAAAATTTACTTTGATGTATATCTAATTTATGATTTCAAGTTTTGGAGTTATAGTCAAAAACATAGATGTATCTTTTATATGTGTATTGGATTCTATTATACACACTATGCTTCAAAAGTGCTTCTATATCATGTTTTTGTATTTATATAAGTTTTGGAGAAAACGGATTTTCATTTCAAAATCCAAGTTTTGGTAAATACCGTATTTGGTTTAAAGTTAAATTTTCATATCACAAAAATAATTCAAATTGTTTGAAATATGTGTTGAATTTTAGTCACACATATTTGTTCTTCAAATATTTATAAGAACTTATTTTTGTGGATTTTTTGTGATTTTATAGGTATTAAAAGACCAAGTTTTCAAACCCTGTAAACCCTGGCTGAGGGCCGCTAACTATCGACCGACCGGTCGACTGAAGCCTTGCTCGGTCAATCGACCAGTCGACTGACGTGTACAGAAGTGCACAGGCTTTAGCGGTCGACCGCCCAGTCGACCGTTCCTGCAATGTAAGATTATATTCACACATGAATACCCAATAATTTCCCTCTTCATGTATGAATATACTTCAGTCATCATCCACAGATCTCGGTCATCCATCCGCTGGCTACAACCACTCACGTATCTCAATCGTATCGGAAAGTCATTCGTTGGTTACAACCATTCACGAATCTTGACCATCCATTCACGAATCTTTGCATTCCCGATCGTTCACGAATCTTTACAGTTTGTGAATAGTTAGACATTGGTCAACTCCCAACACGCTTATCGAGTATCATATTGGACTCTACTCTCCCGTGCGACATAATTTGGATTGTGATACCACTATTGAAGAGTTACTGGACTTACTGGACTTTTCGTTAAACCGCACGTACAGTTTGTGGCACCGCAAAATTTTCCATCTCTTTCTTTTAGGGTCTGTTTGGGTGTTGTAACTGGCCGTAATTCACAAGTTATAATTGATAAGCTCTTTTACAGTTGTAAACGGTTACATGTGTAACACCTCATTCCCGGAATACATACTTAGTTGTGTATTCAGATTCTCGATCGTATTTTCCGTATTCAGATTCACGATGAGTCTTAAACGGATACTGAAAAATAATATAACCCAAAAAAGCTTAAGCTGATTGTCGAAGCGCTACACTTTCTATTTAAGCTCGTCATGTTAGACTTATTTTGTTTTAAAGTCTAATTTATTTTGGGCCTAATCAAGTCAATTAGATATTTGCACCCGCCCACTTAACCTATGTTGTTTGACCCAATAAAGAATTGATCAAACCTAAATGGTTTGGGTCTAGACACGTTTTCAATTACACTTAGCCATGAGTGTATTTAAATTAGAATGTGGGACTCATCTACACGTGTGGAACTCGTGTTATAAATCAAGGCCCTAGATCTATGATGAGTTGAACTAGGGTTTCTTGATGCTATATATATCATGAGTAAGGTTCCCTCTCCACCAACAACAATAACCAACTCTCTCTTGGAGGCCTCTCATCTCCTCTAAGAATAAAGAAGAGAACTTGGTGGCTGGAGAGAAGAATCCTCTCCCTCAACTCCGGCGTCTTCGAGATCATGCAATCTTCGGCATCCTCGTGATGGAATCAGGTATGCCTAAAACTCTGCTTCTCTTTGATCATGATAAAGAGGCTAACAGTATATGTGTAGATCTTATATGGAATAAATTTAGTGTTAGTCTCACATTAAGTGGCCCACTAACCTTTTATAGTTAATTGGATTCCATAATCATAGCCTAACTGATATTTATGTATGCCCAAATATAAAGGTTACATTTGTATAAGTTTAATAATGATATGGGAGATTAAAGGCCATGATGGGTGGTTTTCTCCATATGGTTATTTGCAATACGTAGACCCTCTTCTCTCCTCCATTATAGAAAAACAAACCCCCCTTTTTGTGCATCCATCATTTTTTCAGTTTTTGGGTTTGTGCAAAGAAAAGGAGACAGAGAGAAGAAAGGTGTTTACATATTAGGGTTTTTGTAAGGAGAAAAGAAAGAGACTGAGATCTTCATCAATCCACCTTCATCAATCCTTCATATGGCTTCATGTATGTTTTTATATGTATATTTGTTCTTGAGATGTATGGATTCTAGATCCTTGATAAATGATTTCATTATCATGAAGTTCTTTAAGTTTTTAATCTAACATTTGGTATCAGAGCATGGTTAAGAATCTATACATCTCAGAATACTGATTATGGACAAATTAGGGTTTTATGATTAACTGTTTCAAAAGCAAATTTTGATCATTCAATTGTAGAATTTTTTAAAGAGGATTTAGTAGCTTTCCTTCAAAATTCTATCAATATGAATATTCCTCTAATTGTGCATATCCTTGGATCAAAATTAATTTTGGTTGAACAGAAACCCTAATTTTGATTTTTATGGCTTTAGTCGATTAACAGTTGTAAGTGTTCTGTTTTATTGACTGCTAGTCGACTTGCCCTCAATACTAGTCGACTAGGTCTTCTCCCAGAATAATAATGACTCTCTGTATCTCTACAGGAGTCGACTTGATAATAATTATTAGTCGACTAATAATTAGTATAGTCGACTAAACCCCTTGCCCTAGTCGACTAATAAATTGACCTGAAGCTGTATGGTTCTCTATTTCTCTGCCTAGTCGACTAAACCTTTACTTTATAGTCGACTTGACTTGACCCTAGTCGACTGGGACTTCCTTTATAGTCGACTTGACTTGTCCCTAGTCGACTTGTCTACCTTGACCAGTCGACTAATGTTTGTTTAGTTCAATCATAAATGTATGTTACACATATAATGTTATTGTGTTAATATTGATTGAATTGGTCAAGTGACAATATTGGAGTATTATAGAATAACTCAAATAAAAGGTTAGAGAATATTATTGGTTAGTTTTATATTCATACGGTTTATTGATTTAGTAGTTGCCAAAGTGACCTACATTAGTGAGCCTTATGAATATACAACTACATAAAAGATTTGTCAATAAGGGTGACATTAAAGTCAATAATATTCTCGGTGGCAGTTCTAGTTAGGAGATTGGGACTCGCCCAAAGGAAAGTCTCTTTCAAATAATTACGAACCGGGTAGGGTAGTGTAATTTATGCAACTCAGTGGTGTAGAATTGGATACCCAAAGGTAACTTGACTTACTCTCTAAGTGGCATAAATTATATTAGACCTACATAGGTGATAAAAGGTCTCACCTGTAGAGTGAACGCTGGATATGCTTAGGTTTCGCCCAAAGGAGAAATCAAAGTGATATAATAGTTCATCTTCATAAAATTTAATGTTTTTGTATTGATTCGAGGCCTTAATGTGAGCATTGTCCTATTTTGTTTCAGTGAACGTTCCCACTTCCCTTCACTCTCATGCATCTAGCATTCCAGCCCTGAATGGTACAAACTTTTCTGAATGGTTTGAACATGTCCAATTCACACTGGGTGTACTGGATCTTGACATGGCTCTTCTAGTTGAGAAACCTGAGGAAATCACTGCTGAAAGTACAGCAGATCAGGTTAGTCATGCTAAAGCCTGGGAAAGGTCGAACAGACTCAGTCTCATGTTCATTAAAATGACCATTGCCAACAATATCAAAACTTTACTCCCTCAGACTGCTAACGCTTCAGAACTTTTAACTGCTGTAAAAGACCGGTTTAAATCTGCTGATAAGTCATTGGCTGGCACTCTTATGGCTGAGTTAACTACCATGAAATATGATGGTAGTAGAGGAGTCCAACAACATATCCTCAATATGACTGATAAAGCTGCGAAGTTAGGAACACTGGGAATGAAAGTAGATGAATCCTTCTTGGTACAGTTCATACTCAACTCACTTCCTCCTCAATTCGGACCATTCAAGATTCACTATAATACTCATAAGGATAAGTGGAATCTGAATGAACTGACTAATATGTGCATTCAAGAGGAAGTGAGACTGAGGCAAGAAGGACATCACTCGGTGTTGGCAGTAACTCAAGGAGCTATACATAAGAAGAGAAAGTATGGAAGAGGTAAGAGGTTTCCACCAAAGAAAAGGAATGAACCTGGGGAAAGTAGCCAGGGTCATGGAAAGAGTTTCACTGTCAAATGCTACTTTTGTGACAGAAAAGGACATGTGAAGAAGGATTGCAACAAGAGAAAGGCTTGGTTCGAAAAGAAAGGTATGAATCTTTCTTTTGTATGTTATGAATCAAATCTTGCTGAAGTTCCTTCTAATACTTGGTGGATTGACTCTGGAGCCACAACTCATATAACTAATTCAATGCAGGGATTCCTTACAACCAGGAAACCGAAGGAAAGTGAAAGATTTGTCTTTATGGGGAACCGTCTCAAAGTGGAGGTCGAGACTGTTGGAACTTACCGATTACTCTTAGAGACGGGTCATCAGATGGATCTTGTAGACACTTTTTATGTACCTTCGATTTCTAAGAATTTAATGTCTTTATCCAAATTAGATGTTGTTGGATATTCAGTTTTATTTAGTTGTGGAAAACTCAATTTGATGTTTAATTCAATTTCGGTTGGACATGGAATTTTATGTGATGGTTTATATAAAATTTCCTTGAATTATGAGTTTGCACAATCTCTTTTAACCCTGCATTTGAATGTTGGTTCTAAACGTGGCTTAATTGATGAAAAATCTTCTATCTTGTGGCATAGACGACTGAGGCATATCTCCAGGGATAGAATTGTAAGATTAGTGAAGAATGGGATTTTGGATAACCTAGACTTCACTGATTTTGGATTGTGTGTGGATTGCATAAAAGGAAAGCAAACCAAACACACCAAGAAAGGTGCCACAAGAAGCAAAGAGCTTCTTGAGATAATTCATACAGACATTTGCGGACCACTCTCTATTCCATGTTTTACGAGAGAGAGATACTTCATCACCTTTATAGACGATTGTCTCGTTATGGTTATGTATATCTAATTCATGAAAAGTCTCAGGCTGTTGACATCCTTGAGGTGTTCATTACAGAGGTCGAGAGACAATTAGATAGAAAAGTTAAAATCATGAGATCAGATCGAGGTGGTAAGTATTATGGAAGATACGATGAGTCAGGACAAAATCCTGGCTCATTTGCCAAATTTCTAGAAAAGCATGGCATTTGTGCTCAATACACAATGCCAGGTACGTCTCAGCAGAATGGAGTTGCTGAAAGGCGAAACCGGACACTTATGGATATGGTTAGGAGCATGATGAGCTTCTCTAATGTACCTAATTCATTGTGGAATGAAGCCTTAAAGACTGCTATGTATATCTTGAACAGGGTTCCTAGTAAGGCAGTCTCAACAACTCCTTTCGAGTTGTGGACTGGTAGGAAACCTAGTTTAAGACATTTACATGTTTGGGGTTGTCCAGCAGAGGCTAGAATATATAATCCACATGAAAAGAAATTAGACTCCAGGACCATATCTGGATATTTCATTGGTTATCCAGATAAGTCTAAAGGGTACAAATTCTATTGTCCTAACCATAGTACCAGAATTGTTGAAACTGGTAATGCCAGATTCCTTGAGAATGACGAAATTAGTGGGAGTGATGAACCAAGAAAGGTGGATCTTGAGGTGATAAGGGTAAATATCCCAATACCCTTTCCTTCAAGAGAAATTGTTGTCCCTCAGCTTGATCATCAAGCTGAGTCACCAGAACAACATAATGATAATGGTTCACCACTTCATGAGGATATCGCCACTGAAAATGTTGTAGAACCACCACAACCGGCAGCTTTGAGGAGATCTCAAAGGGAAAGAAGATCTGTCATTTCAGATGATTATGTGGTGTATCTACAGGAATCTGATTTCGATATTGGGATTAATAAAGATCCAGTTTCATTTTCACAAGCCATTGAAAGTAATGATTCTAGCAAATGGATTGATGCTATGAATGAAGAGTTGAAATCTATGGACCAAAACAAAGTCTGAGATCTCGTCGAATTGCCTAGTAACTGTAAGAAAGTCGGGTGTAAATGGGTCTTTAAGACCAAGCGCGACGTCAAAGGCAATATCGAACGATATAAGGCCAGACTTGTGGCTAAAGGTTTCACTCAGAAAAAAGGCATTGATTATAGAGAAACCTTCTCTCCAGTATCAAAGAAGGACTCTTTTAGAATCATTATGGCCCTTGTACCTCATTATGACTTAGAGTTACATCAAATGGATGTGAAAACAGTTTTTCTGAATGGAAATTTGGATGAGGAAATATACATGGAGCAACCTGAAGGGTTCGCAAAGAAAGGAAAAGAACACTTGGCTTGCAAATTAAAGAAATCCATCTACGGACTGAAACAAGCTTCCAGGCAATGGTATATAACGTTTAATGATACCATTACCTCATTCGGATTTACAGAAAACACTGTTGATCAGTGTATATATCTGAAGATCAGTGGGAGGAAGTTTATCTTTTTGGTTCTGTATGTGGATGATATTTTGTTAGCCAGTAGTGATATTGGTTTACTGTATGAAACCAAAGACTATCTTACCAAGAACTTTAAGATGGTTGATATGGGTGAGGCAGCTTATGTCATTGGCATAGAGATCTTCAGGGATAGATCTCGAGGATTGTTAGGACTGTCTCAGAAAGGTTATATCAATCGAGTCTTGGAAAGATTTCACATGGAACTATGTTCAGCCAGTTGTGCACCCATCATGAAGGGTGACAAATTAAGTGGGAGTCAGTGTCCTAGAAATGACTTAGAAAAGGAACAAATGCAGAAAGTTTCGTATACGTCAGCAGTTGGGAGCTTGATGTATGCACATACTTGTACCAGGCCAGATATCAGTTTTGCAGTTGGAATGTTAGGAAGATACCAAAGTAATCCAGGAATGGAGCATTGAAAATTGGCAAAGAAAGTGATGCGGTATCTTCAAGGGACGAAGGATCATATGCTCACATATAGGAGATCAGATCAGTTAGAAGTGATCGGTTATTCGGATTCAGATTTTGCTGGTTGCCCAGATAGCAGGAAGTCTACCTCAGGCTTTATATTCATGCTAGCAGGTGGGGCAATCTCGTGGAAGAGCGTAAAGCAGTCTATCACTGCTTCATCCACAATGGAGGCTGAGTTCGTAGCATGTTTCGAGGCCACGAATCATGCATTATGGTTACGCAATTTCATTTCAGCACTTGGTGTAGTTGATTCTATTGCCAGGCCGCCGAAGATATTTTGTGATAATACAGCAGCCGTTTTCTTCTCTAAGAATGGTAAGTACTCTAGTGGTTCCAGACACATGGAACTTAAGTACTTAGTCGTTAGAGAAAGAGTTCAGAAACAACGGGTGTCAATTGAGAATATAAGTACCACTCTAATGGTTGCTGATCCATTGACCAAGGGATTACCTCCAAAGACATTCAAAGAACATGTTATTAGAATGGGTCTTTTGAGTAATCTGTAATGTATGTTTTGGTGCTTATGTAATTGACACTATTGCGCAATAAAAGTTTGTTTCTGTATTTCCTGTTATCCAACTATGTGTGCACATATTATGTATGGATGTTTGTTAAACAGGAAAAGTCTTGACAAGACAAATTACAGGGGTCGTTTTGGTTATAGACTCTATTAGTGAAGGTTATCAATGTTGTGGTACGTAGAAGGGAGTATGACATAAATGTTGTATAACCGCTATGACTCACATTGGTGGTCCAAGCTAATTGCAGTATTACAGTATCTCATTATTTGGGCTTATCAGTTATTATTATTATTATTTTTTTTTAAAAATTCGTGATCACGTGTCAAAGTTTTTCAGTATGGAATCCAATGGAGTCAAATGTTTTTAAAATGAGTCTTTTTGTTTGTTTTCTAAAGTTTTAATGTAATCGGCTAGTGGTCCAAGTGGGAGAATGTTAGTCTCACATTAAGTGGCCCACTAACCTTTTATAGTTAATTGGATTCCATAATCATAGCCTAACTGATATTTATATATGCCCAAATATAAAGGTTACATTTGTATAAGTTTAATAATGATATGGGAGATTAAGGGCCATGATGGGTGGTTTTCTCCATATGGTTATTTGTAATACGTAGACCCTCTTCTCTCCTCCATTATAGAAAAACAAACCCCCTTTTTGTGCATCCATCATTTTTTCAGTTTTTGGGTTTGTGCAAAGAAAAGGAGACAGAGAGAAGAAAGGTGTTTACAGATTAGGGTTTTTGCAAGGAGAAAAGAAAGAGACTGAGATCTTCATCAATCCACCTTCATCAATCCTTCATATGGCTTCAGGTATGTATTTATATGTATATTTGTTTTTGAGATGTATGGATTCTAGATCCTTGATAAATGATTTCATTATCATGAAGTTCTTTAAGTTTTTAATCTAACATTTAGATCTAACAATTGGTATCAGAGCTTCCTCTTTATCAGATCATCGGGATTTAAGAAATCCTTCGATCTCGATATATATAAATACCATGAATAATTTATCCCTTTATTCAACAAATATTTGTGTCTCATGTATTGAATTAAAAGTTTAAGGGATGATATTATTGTTTTTTACATGTATATGTAATTTTTTTCCTGTGTTATTTAATTAAAAAAAAGTGGTGATATTAGATGCATGCGCTGGAAGCACCAGCGCATGCATCTGTGTGGACGCTGCATGCATGCGCCAGATAAATAAAAAAAAAATGTGACGCTGCATACATGCAAGCACCAGCGCATGCATCATGAAGAACTTTTAACGCTAAAAAAAAAAAAAAATTGACATGGCCTGCCTGCATGCATGCACATGAGGCAAACAGGCGGCTCATTTTAAAGAATAATTAAAAAAAAAGTTAATTATTTTGGATTTCATACATTAATTAAGATTATGAGATTATCTAGGATTCGGATATTTAGAGATTGAATTTTATTCTAATAAGGAAACCTACTCCTAATTCATCTCATATTAAATTTCTGTTGGGATTGTTGAAATTGATTTGAGTTTTAGAATTGAGATAGAATTCTAATCTATTAAGGGAATTTTAAGGCAGAATTCTACTCAAATAAAGAGACCTAATCCCAATCAATCTCACATAAAGCTAATTGGGTTTTATTCAATTTAGTTAAACCCGGCCCAATAAGAAAGGAAACCAATAACTTAACTATTGCGGGTCGGGTCTGATTCAGACCCGATAAGCACTGCAGACCCGTTTTGCCAATAGAAACTTCAATTAGCCGTTACGGGTTCATCCGACCTCTGTTTTGGGCATGTAAACAGCCGTTTCGAAGCTCTTGACGAGCACTACAGTATTACAGGAACTATACATGACAAAACAGTAGTTAGTTGACATAAAGTAGGCATTGAAGTGTTTGTTTATGATGATTATGTGTACACTTGCATGCTTCCGCTTCATCAATATTTATATTATTGCTTATATTGTTTTAGCATGATGAATATTGATGTTTACTACAGTTGATAACACACAGATAAAGATATATACATGTTCAAGCTAAAGAATTTATAAAAGAGCTTATTTAATTGCGTATGTAGTTCATGCGGACAATAGCCGGCCCAAAGGAAGACTATTGTTTGGCCGAATTATGTACGGCTTCGGATACTTGATGTGGGTAATGCAAGTGGGAGAACCTTGGTGTGTGTTAATCGGCCCAAAGGAAGGTTGTCACACTATAGGCCCATATTGCATTACCCTCATCAACTGTCCGATGGCGGAACAAGAATCCAAATGCATAAATTTGTGCGGCCCATGCGTGTGGCAATCGGCCCAAAGGAAGGTTGTCATTATGGCCGAGTCATTACATATATTATATGGTCAATATAGATTACTTAAACTTTGGGAGCAATCTTATAAAGTGACAGTAGGCCCAAAGGAAGGCTGTTCTCTTACATAGGACCTACACTTTAGGATATCTATATTAGGCCAGTACAGTGTTGGCATATAGAGACACAACTTGTTCTGAAAGTTTAACCGGCAGCTCTATCGGTTAAACTGGTTGCATTTTCTGAAATTCATTTTTTTATGGCTATTACAGTAGAATTTTATTAAGTGCAATGTTTATGTTAAACTGATGAGAAATTGTACACTTATGTAGTTTAAATTGAATGGTACAAACTTTAAGAAGTGGTAAGACCACGTAAATGATCGTTCTTGAATTCATGCACCTAGAGTACACCTTAAAGATTGATGGATCTCTACTATCACTAATAAAAGTTCAGTAAAGAAAAGGTCAATTATGGTAAGTGGGAGAGATCTTACAAGATGTGTCTAATGGTCATAAAGTACACTATTCCTATAACTATTAGAAGTGGTATGCCCGATAATGTCAGTGCTCACTTAGCATCCAGGGTAAACTTCTAATAAGAAAAAGGAAAAGTGAAACAAAGGGAGGAACATAAACACCACTACAGTGGCTGATCCTAAGTGGCAAAAGTGCAGAAAAAGTAGCCTAAGGTCATTGCATGCTTCTTCTGTAAGAAAGTAAGCCACCTCAAGTAGGAATGCATAAAGTATCAGAAATGACTGTTTAGCGGGTATATCTCATATTTATGTTTGTTCTGAGATTAATTTAGCTTTAGTGCCACTTTATAAATTGTGAATAGATAATTCACATAAGCGATTCAATGCGAAACTTTCAAACCTAAAGGAGGCCCAGCCCAGCTGAGCGATACGTATACATGGGTGATGAAAATAAAGTTGCAATTAAAGCTATTAGAGTTTGTAGGCTTAAATTAGATTCTGGTTTTTGGTTTTAGATTTGGATGAGACTTTATATGTACCGTCCTTTTAGGCGGAATCATATTTCTATTTCATTTGTTAGACAGATCTAGTTTTACTGTCACTCTTGATAATGAAATGCTTAGTCTACTTTCCAAATCTAAAGTTGTTGGTATTAGAATTCTGATTGATGGCTATATAAATTGAAACTTCATGCTTTATATACTGAATCTCTATATGTGAATAGCCTAGGCACTAAGCGAAAATTAATTAAAGAAACATTAGAAAGTTTGATACTAGACGAAGTTCAGGTGTCTTAATTTGGTGTATACAGACATTTGTGGTCCATTCCCTACAGCTTCTTAGAATGGTCATGAATATTTCATCACTTTTACAGACAATTACTCTCGTTATAGGTACCTACACTTGTTCCATGAGAAATCCCAATCATTGGACATGTTTAAAGCCGTTAGATCTGATCATGGTGGTGAGTACTATGACAGACATGACGAATCAGGTAAATGTCCAGAATCATTTGTCAATTTCTGAAAGAGTGGTATTGTCGATTAGTGTACCATATCAGGGACACCTCGTCAAATGGTATTGTTGAGAGATAAAATCACACACTAAAGGACATGGTTAGGAGTATGATAGCTCACACTACTCTATCAAAGTCATTATATAGTGAAGCCTTAAAGATAGTTGTCACCTCCTTAATAGAGTACCTAGCAAAACAGTAACTAAAACCCTATATGAGTTATGGACTAGGAAATCTCTCAGTATTAGGCATCTACATGTTTGGGGTTGTCCAGCGGAAGCTCGGTCAAATATACCATATGAGAAGAAGTTGGACTCAAGGACAGTTAGCTGTTTATTTGTAGGGTATTCTGAGAGGTATAAAGGCTTTAGTTTTATTGTCCCTCCAATAAGAACATAAAGACGGATTGCTAAAATTTTTTGAGAATATTCAGAACAGTGGGAGTCAACTACATAAAGATTTCATATTTAAGAAAGAACATATTGTTATACCCATGACAATTGTTCCAAATAATAAAGTAGTTGTTCTACTTCAAGATGAAAATACAGTTGCATCCTTACAAGATACATATACAGTTCATCCTGAAGTAGATCATGCTGGTGAGGTAGAAACCTAAAAATTTTCAACCACAAGTGCCTAGGAGATCAATTAGGGAGAGGAGATCTGTCATTGCAAATGACTATATAGTTTATCTCCAATAGCATGAGTTTGACATTAGAGGATGACCCTGCATCCTTAAATGAGGCCAAACTCAACATTCACTCCAGTAAGTGGTCAAATGCCATGAAAGATGAGCCATAAAGGACAATGATGTTTGGGATTTAGTAAGAGTTGCCTAAAGGAAAGAAACCGATTGGTTGTAAATGAGTATTCAAAACCAAGCGGGATTCGAAAAGTAATGTCAAAAGGTATAAGGCACATCTTGTCACAAAGGGATTCACTCAAAGAAAGGACATTGACTATAAGGAGACTTTCTCCCTAGTTTTCATGAAGCATCCTTTTAGGATTATTATGGCACTGGTGGCTCACTTTGACCTGGAGTTATACCAAATGAATGTTAAAATTGCCTTTCTTAATGGTAGCATTTAGAAGGAAATCTGTATGGTGCAACCAGAAAGTTTTAAAGTGAAAGTTTCATAATATTTGGTTTGCAAATAAAGAAATCCATTTATGGTCAAAATCAAGCATCCCGTCAATGGTATTTGAAATTTGATCATGTAATATCCGATTTTGGTTTTAAGAAAAATATAGTTGATCAATGTATTTACCATAAATTTAAAGGGAGTAGATTTATATTTCTTGTGCTATATGTGGATGACATTCTATTAGCAAGTAAACGATATAGATCTTCTACTTGAGACCAAGAGTTTTCTCTCAAAGAATTTTGAGATGAAAGATCTTGGAGACGCTTCTTTTGTGATAGGCATCCAGATTCAACGTGATAGGACACGTGGAATATTAGGTTTATCACAAAAGGCCTATATCGATAAGGTGCTAGATAGATATGGCATGAAGAATTGCTCTTTGGGTGATGCGCCTGTCACTAAGGGAGATAAGTTGAGTCTACTCCAATGTCCCAAGAACGATCTACAGAAAGAGCAAATGAAAGACATTCCATATGCATTGGCGGTTGGATGTCTGATGTGTGCTCAAGTTTGTACCCGTCCAGACATAGCATTTACCGTTGAGAAACTTGGCAGATACTTGATCAATCATGGATTGATCTCTAGAAGACTGCAAAGAAGGTAATGTGATATCCATAGAAGACTACATGAAATATGATCAGTTGCAGCTGATTGGATACACAGGCTCATATTATACTGGATGCATCGGCAATAGGAAATCCACTTCATTTTATATTTTTCTTATTGTAGGAAGATGGTGGATTTAGTTGAGGGGCCATTACAGCTACATTGTGACAATAAGAGCTATAAAGCTCTGCTGCAATAGTGACAAGAGTTCAGCAAAATCGAAGCATATCGACATCAAGTTTCTTGTCATCAATGATAAAGTTCGGAATCATATTTTGTCTGTTGATAGTGATGACACTATTCTTAACATTATACATCCACTCATTAAAGGATTTTCATCTAAAGTCTTCTTAGAGCATATTGCTAATATGGGGATGACTAGTCATTATGATATCCTGATTTTGTGAGAGTGGATAATTTTATGTAACAGACATTATTTCTAAGTGCACTTTATGGATATTTGTTGATTCTGATAAATAAATTTATAACTGCTTTTCCTAAAATTTATTTTTTGCGCATTTGAGTTTGTTGAATTAGCAGTTAGACTCGTTGGAGTCATAAAGTGAGACTCGTTGGAGTCATAAGGCTAGACTCGTTGGAGTCATAAAGTGGAAGCCAGTTGGAATTGTACCTTATTTGATCAGATGACATTTCCATGCCACACGTCCACATTTGATCTATGTCGTTAGGGGTTCTGAAACTTGTGATGTGGAAGGTCCTACCTCGATTATACAGAAGGTAACGATCGCCATGTTCGGTGGCATGACTCTTAATGGACCAGATTGTTTTGAAACATGGTTTGTCGGCGGTTAAAGTTTTGACGTCATAAAGTTATGCATAATATCTATTCAGTATGACTTGCTTGGCCCAAGTGGGAGATTGTTAGACTTATTTTGTTTTAAAGTCTAATTTATTTTGGGCCTAATCAAGTCAATTAGATATTTGCACCCGCCCACTTAACCTATGTTGTTTGACCCAATAAAAAATTGATCAAACCTAAATGGTTTGGGTCTAGACACGTTTTCAATTACACTTAGCCATGAGTGTATTTAAATTAGAATGTGAGACTCATCTACACGTGTGGAACTCGTGTTATAAATCAAGGGCCTAGATCTATGATGAGTTGAACTAGGGTTTCTTGATGCTATATATATCATGAGTAGGGTTCCCTCTCCACCAACAACAATAACCAACTCTTTCTTGGAGGCCTCTCAACTCCTCTAAGAATAAAGAAGAGAACTTGAGGGCTGGAGAGAAGAATCCTCTCCCTCAACTCCGGCGTCTTCGAGATCATGCAATCTTCGGCATCCTCGTGATGGAATCAGGTATGCCTAAAACCCTGCTTCTCTTTGATCATGATAAAGAGGCTAACAGTATATGTGTAGATCTTATATGGAATAAATTTAGATCTAACACGTCACTTTTCTATTCACTTTGCAATGTGGGATTCTATTCATACATGAATACCCAATAATTTTCCTCTTCATGTATGAATATACTTCAATCACCATCTATAAATCTCGGTCATCCGTCCGCTGGCTACAACCACTCACGTATCTCAACCGTATCGGAAAGTCATTCTTTGGTTACAACCATTCACGGATCTTGACCATCCATTCACGGATCTTTGCATTCCCGATTGTTGTATATTTTTTTTATGCTCTTCCAAACAATAATGAAAGTCTATGAATAATAATCTGAATGTTGTTTCCAACTTTAAATTTCCTGTTTTCACTCAAAACTGAAAAATTGGATGAAAATCCTGTAGCAAGAAATGAAATGTGAGCATTACTAAGACTAGAAATGCAAGATCTACCTTCATAACTATTGAACGGGGCGCAAGAAAGCCAACGGGAGTGAAAATTGTGATAGAGAAAGTTCACAACTCACAAGTTTAGTGCATTTCACCATCTTAATAATCTCTAATTAGTTTTTCTCTCAGTGATAAAAAGGGTGCGAGAGAACCATAGAGGTCTGCTTTATATATTAACAGTAATGCACGACAACTGTGTGCTTGCAATTAAATTTAAGCCAGTAGTATAGAAATTAAGGCTTATGATGAACCACGCACGAGTATGACTAGTGAAATGCAATCAATCAAATAATTTTCTATTGTCGACTCTGAGCCCTAATTCAACCGGCCCCGGCCCTCGAGCTTTTGCTTGGACCCTAATACTATTAAAAAATTAAAAAAAAAATTCTTATAGCTTAAATCTTATGTTTTCGAAGACTTTTAAAATCTGAAAAATCATAAAAGAATATTAATCTGTAGTGTAATAATAATACTAATTAGAAAAATAAAAGTCCATTTGATATTGGATTTGGATTCATAATTAGGACCTAAAATGGACCTCCTTGAGGACTTGGGAGCCGCCTCTAGAGTAGGGCCTGGTCTCGACCCTAAAATAAACGGGTCTAAAATAAGATCACAACCCCGACCCATTTTTGAATGGGCTAGGGTCGGTGCAGGCTTTTTTTGGGCCGGCATCGCGGTCCCATAGGCCGACACTGGTTCATTATTATCCCTAATTTGAAGGCTATAGCTTCTTCTTGGGCCATTGCTGTATCCTCATTGGGCTTTTTAGACGGAAGAATATGTCACCGTTTGGCGGACTGAGTAGGCCTGTACGAGGCCCAGCCCATAGCCACTTTCCTTCTGAACAAGCCATTTGTAGCATTGTTCTTTTCTGCTAACCAAGGCAGCATTGCAGTACTCAAACATAAAAATAGTTAATTAGAAAATTATATAACAATATAAATAAGATAAATATAAGGAAAAGGAAGAGGAGGGCCATAAAAGAAGAAAACAAGAAGAAAAGAAAAGAGAATACAAGAAAAAATCCACTCCCATGACAACTTAGCATCGAGTTGGTCTCTAGGAAAAGAGGATAGAGAATGATTATTTTCTTGACACTTTCCCAGTTTGCAATTTAAATATATTTAAAATAAAATGTTTGTCCTACACGCATGGCACGTCGGGCCTTACTTGGGACTGGTTTGGGTCGTGATATATCGCAGGCATACATATGTATACACATACTGATGTAAATATTTGTGTAGGATGCTCACACTACAACAGAAACGAGCTTTTACATCTCTCATTTTAAGGCGGTTTGAGTCGCAATCGATGTGCATCAAAAGACGGTGGCAATTTTATAATTTGATGAAAAATACACAATTTTGCCTTTGAATCTTTTACGGCGGTTATTGAAATAACTGCCGTAATTTTTAGTTTTACGTTGGTTCATTGAAGAACCGCCGTAAAAGCTCAAAAACTGCTAGTATTTTTGAAATACACAAATTTGCCTTTGAATCTTTTACTGCGGTTATTTTAATAACCACCGTAATATATTAGTTTTACGACAGTTCTTTGAAGAACTATTGTAAAAGCTGAAAAGAAGATGACATTTTTTATCAGCCACGTCAACGATCTGTAGCTTAACATTGTTGGATTCTTTGTGTCCTGCTTTTAGATAATCTCTCTTTCCCCTCACCCCTTCTCTCTCCCCTCGTTCTTCAATCCGAAAGAATGATCTTCGATTAAGGCGAGTTTGATCTCTCTCTCTCTCTCTCTCTCTCTCTCCTTGTTCATCAAGGCGATCTCTCTCCCCTCATTCATCAAGGCGAGTTTGATCACCAGACAAGCTCATCAAGGCGATCTCTCTTTCTCCCCCTCAATCACCAAGCGAGTTCGATCTTTCTCTCCCCTTATTCATCAAGACAAGTTCGGTCACTAAGAGAGTGCATCTCTCTCTCTCTCTCTCTCTTCTCTCTCTCTCTCTCTCTCCCTCTCCCCCCCTCCCCTCGTTCTTTGATTCAAAAGGTGCAGTTCGATCTTCGATCAATGTGAGTTCATCAAGACGAGTTCAATCTCTCTCTCCCCTCGTTCATAAAGGCAAGTTCGATCTTCGATCTCGACTCGAAAGATGTAGTTTGATTTTTGATCAAGGCGAATTCACCCCTCTCCCCTCATTCATCAAGACAAGTTCATAAATTGTTTGCTGAATTCAAATTTTAGGGCTGAGTAGGATATTTTATTGAAAGAAAAAGAAGGGTATGATTTCAAATTCATAAATTATGTTGTCTTCCATTGATAACACTTCTACAGATAAAAGCTGCCTATTAGATTCTACTAGTACGGTTCATGTATGTTCCCAGAAGGAGATATTCAACTCCTTGGTTGCAAAGGAGGAAGAAACTATCAAAATGGTGGATGGCTCGAGTTGCAAGGTCATAGGCACTGGGATAGTCAATATTACAGGTAAAGATGTGATGATGCGTGCTCTAGAGACGGTCTGGTATGTCCTGGAGGCAAGGTATAATATAGGGGTGCTTGATTTAGAGGGATGTCAGATCCAAGTGCAACATGGAGTCATCACGGTGAGCTAAGGAGATAGGGTGAGCATGAAAGGAGAGAAGTGTGGAAGGATATAGAAGCTGAAGGAAGAAAACTCAGTTCAAGGTGAAGTTTCACTGACAAGCTTGGAAGGGAGCTCATCATGAGGTGAAACTTCAAGAAAGACTGCGACGGGACATGAACCGGGTCAAAGTTGTTGACACTCAGAAAAGACGAACTCTAAAGTAGCTCTGCAACCAGTCCGAACGATATCTAAACTTGTCGACACTTCTAAAATACAAGTCATAGGCAGGCTGAAGATCTATTCATCCCTGATGAACAAGCCAATGACTTGGACTCCACTGATCCAGTGATGCAGACACTGAACTAAGCATTTACCTTCTAAAGAAGCCCAAAAAGGCTAACTCCTAGCTTCGTTGCAAACTCAGTATTAACTTCGCAACAAGCTATCAATGCTTCGTTGTAGGCTCTTTCTTTATCTTCGTTGCAAGCTCAATGCTAGCTCCGTAACAAGCTCAGTACCTCTGCTGTGGGCTCTTTTCTTAGCTTCGCATGAAACTCCCTTCTTAGCTTCGCTGTGAGCTAGCTCCGCTACGCGCTCATATGGTCATTTTGGACCATTTAAATCTCAGCACGAGATTAATGTAATCATTATCACATTTTAGGCAGTTAACTGCCGTGATCTTTTCACTCTCCAATTAGTGTGAGAAGATCAGGGAAAATTCCTCAATTAGTTGGAGCAAATCAAGATTGGTGCAACAACCCGAAGCCAGCTGGCTGATTAATTCCGCGCAAGGGTTTCCAGCTTCGCTCAAGCTACAATTAGCTCCGCAGTGAAGCTAGACTGTGCTGATTTTTAGGGAGCAGTTACACCCTATTCAGCCTATAAATAGCCCATTGCTAGCAGGAAGATTTTTAGAGAGACTCAGCTGGATCTTGGAGAGTGATTGAGGAAAAACCGTGCACAAAATGTGTTATTTTGAAATCAGAAATTAAAATGTGTGCTTTGCCTTCCTCGATACTTTCGTTATAGCATAGAGGCTAAACGGGTTGAATGCACAAGGACGAGAGATGATTGAAGCATTAAAGGTATGTTCACTTGCATGTTAACGATGCTTTTATGTTCCAAAGAATCAAAAGAAAAGAAAATAAAGAATGAAAAGAGAAAAGTATGGTGAAAACAAAGATAGAAACATTGAAGAGAAGGTATTTGTGATTTTTGAAACTATTTCTAAGACAAAGTATAAATGAAAGAAAACTCAAGGCTACTAACTACTAATAGTTATACAAATATGTTAGCCTTTTAGTGATAGTTGCCTCACATGTATTCTTGACCACTAGTCCTTGGTTCAAGAGCTTCTCAAAGTATGACCCATAATCATATCCAAACTCAAATAAATAAGTGCAAGTTATACTTAAACCATCAAAATTAAACTAGATAAGCACAGAATAAAGTAATGTTAGCTTAGTAGAGAGTTAGATGTTAGAGTATTATAATCCATCATCATAAGTCATCAATGGCTCTTGCAAGAGCAAGACCAAGTATAGGCTAATAGATTCATGTGGATTATCAAGTAAGGAGAAGTTAGTGGTTAGTTGCCATAAGAGAAAAAGTTAAGCGTGTAAAGAGTTAGAGAGAAGAAAACAAGTAGAGATAAATAGAAAACCTTTCATAGAGTGCCACCGTCCATTACAAGCACTCTAACTTTCATCCTAAGAATCACTCTCTTCTCTATTATATGATCTACAAAAGAAAAGAAAAATAAAAGAAAGAAGAAAAGAATAACTAAACTACACAAATGGGAAGAACTACACTACATGCCCTCCTCCCTAAAATCTGCTCAACACTGCCCTATTTATAGTATACAAGGGGACTCTGGATGGTGAGACAAGGCCACGCGTCGAAAATCGTCGCATGGCTCGACCATAATGCGGCCTTTTCGCGGTTTTTGCAGCGAAAATGAGGCATTTTCTTGGCCGCGCGGCCAGTGACAGAGCGTGTAGTCTGGTATTGCACACTAGTACTTGTACAGCCTGTCGGTTCTTAGTTTTCGACAACTAGATATAGCAGATTTAACTTTCAAAGTTAATGGCTATATCTAGGCTCTAAAAATTACCAAATAAATGAGATTTTTGTGCTTCTTCTTTATTTCATGCCATGGACCTAGAAACATATAAGAAAGCTATTATTAATAGAATTTAATATAGAATACATGTGAAGATATGGTATGAAAGATGCAAATATGGATACTAATCAGAGAGCAAAATTGCAAAATAGAAGATCTTCTAACACATACAGAGATTAATCTCTACCTTTCGAGCTTTCTTAGATAACTGTGTTTCTTTTTTAAGGTGTTAATACCCTCATGATCTTCCTTTCTCAAAAGATTTCTGAAACCAATTGAAATGGAAATCCTTAGGTAGAAGACCCGAAGACTCAATCAATCGCATCGTCGACGGAACAAAGTGGTCACGCCCCGACCATACTTCTATCGGTACACTCTCCCAAAAATTCAGTAGAAAATACTTGTAATTTTCTTTTTTTATTTGTAATTTCTGTAACTTTTTGTAAAGTTTTTCCTAATCAATATCAATGGAAAATAAGATGGCGACTTCGCTGGAGAATTTCTTCTCCGCCAAGAAGATTGTGTCGTAATGCGATGATGAGACCCTGGGATCTACTGCTGAAACTTTGGTCATCCAGTTTGACCAAGAGAAGTTTGAGCAACTTCTCTCTGAGGACGGCTCAAGCCCTATCAATGTGCGCAAGCATAGGAAGATTTTCATGGCTAGGTCTCTCTGGTCGTGGCTCAGAAGCAAGTCCCTGATGGGACGAAGAAGGCCGTCTACTGGCCTAATAGAGACTGAATTAGCTTCGCACCAGCACCTACATGCTGTGCGCGAAGCTAAATCAGCCTCAAAGGCTCTCTGGATTGAAAAATCTAATTCAACCATGTGCAAGGCTGATGGATCCTTGATCTCAGCTTCGACAAAATCTAACAAAGTCTCTAACTGCAAGACTACTTCAGCTCTTCACAGAGCTCAGCTTCGCTTCTCCCGTGAAGCTAAAGGCAAAGCTGCAGTAACTTTGCTCCCAGCTGCCAAAGCTTTTGTCCGCGAAGCTAAATCTGAAGCACATTTTGGTGCTAACAGCGAAGCTACTTCACTCAAAGAGAAGGTACTTCACAGTACTAATAAAACACCAAGTGCTGAGATAGCTTAGCCTCAACTTCGCTCCCAGCCAAGAGGGAAGCCTCTAAGGCTAAGTCTAGGTTTAAACATAAGACTATTCAGCCTATCAGAGCTAATATCTAGCCTCCCTGATTCTCCATGTTGGATCGATTGGGTCTGGTCAACACAGAGTTGCAGGAATTTCTAAGCAACAAGCAAAAGTCTTACAGTGAAGACAAGCTCACATTTCGCCGTCTTAGTGCGGATGAGCAGGATGTCAACTTGTAATATTTCATTCCACTAAGTGTTGTTTAGGGCCAATCCACACAACAAAAAAACTATCAGTATTTGATCAGTTGTCAGCTCAGACCTCTAAAGAACCCAGGACTAGGAGGAAGAGGAAGACCAAAAAGTCTCACCTCACTGCAGCCTCTGTTAACATGATGGGCAGAGGAAGGGTTTTGATGCGATCTCAAAGAGGAAGATAGGGAATTCGTGCTCTCTCAGTTAGTTTCCCAAATCCTGACTATAGCCCAGGTTTAAGTCAGATTCTGATTGAACTAGAGGGTACCTTTCAATGTACCCGCTCTAGGGTAGCAATATCCTATAATTATGGACATCCCTCTTCTTCCACAAGGGCTATACTGTCCGAACCACTGAGAACCTCTTCCAGTGGTTAGAAGATGAATGAGAAGCCAACGGCTATGCTTCCTGCCATAGTTAGCTCGGAGCAAATAGGGACAGTGTCGGCTAACATGGCCGATAATAACCATGATAATGATCTCCATCAACATATGGAGGCTCAAGAGCAAACTTTCAAAGCTCAACAAGTGACTTTGGATAACATTCAATAAATGTTAGCACAACTCCTAAACAGCCGGAACAATAATGAAATCGCTGGTAGCAATCATGACGAGGAGGAGAATGCCGATACGGAACCCCCTAAGACTGAAAGTCAAAAGAAAGTTCTGCAATTGATGCCGATGTTATCAAAGGCATCCAAGCTCATATCGCATCCCCAGCTCAGAGGGATGAACTGAAGAAAGTAGGGATGACGTGTCCCTACCCGCTAGAGTGGGACTCAGTTCCTTACCCACCAAAGTTCAAGCCACATATGTTACACACGTATGATGGCAAGAGATCACCAAATCAACACATTTATTACTTTCGGTCGCAAACCGAGAACGTGATAGACAATGATGCTGTCATGGCCAGACTATTCATTGGCACCCTTAAGGGGTAGCCTTTAATTAGTTTATAAGCCTTCCCAACGGCTCCATTAATTCTTGAATTGACTTGAAAACTCGGTTCCTTTATCGATTCTATAAGGATGACACTGAGGTGACCATGGATATGGTCCTCTCAACAGTCCAGAAAGTAGAAGAATTCGTGCGATTATACATTGAGAGATTCCATATCTCTCTCTCATGTGCCCACAGGCATGCCCTTACCTATGTTGCTTCAAACATATCGGCACAACTTTCTCGACAAAGTAAAAGTTCGTATGGAAGTCGTTGAAATCAATACTTGAAAGGAGCTTGTCGAACTAGTAGAGATAGCTGAGAAATCAACTAAAACATTTAAGCCCTCAATGTCTAAGAACAAATGGGGGGAAAGCCCTAAGGGGCGTGATGCAGCCTAATCTTCCCAATCCAAAGGGAAAGAAACGATGGCAGTTGAGTTAGCTGGGGAAGCTCCACCAAAGCAGAAAAGAAGCGGCGTCAGCAATAATCAAGAATTCAAGTTTCTGCCGATATAATATTCTTTCAAAGACGAACAGGTGGTGACCATCTTTTACCTACTCAACAAGAGTAACAAGCTCAAGTTACTTGAAGTCTGACGACCAGAAGAAATGGGGCGTACAGACGACCCCAACTACCGCCTCTTTCACAGAATGGTGCATCATCTCACCAGCAGATGCTTTGTAGATCCAAGTATTAGTGGATGCTGGGGTTTTGACACTCAAGACAAAGCAAAAGAAAGTCACTGCCAACATGGTGACTCTCAATTTGGGGCCTTCCTGAAGACCATGGTCGAAGATGAATTGACCCCAGTCCCTAAAGCTAGACTGGATGTTGTCAACCCAATGGCAGAAAAGCAGATAGCCAAGGGCCTCGTTCCGATGATGAAAAAATCTAGAGAGATGATATGGGTCCATCGGATATCATCGAAGATGAGCAATAGGAATCCAGCAAACTCAAGCTCAAAGTCAAGTCATGTAACGCTGTCTCTCTCGCAATAGATGATGACGCTGTAACTATATCTTCTCTCAGTGACTCAGAAGGAGAGAAGTTTGCCTTAGCGGTGCAGGCTGTTGTCACTCAGCCATTAGGCATATTATCTGGAAGGCCGTACTTGTGACAGTATCACCAGAGCCCCTATGAGACACAGCAGCCAACGACGTCGGAAACAACTGCACTAGTTCAGATTTTGGTACCATCCCCACCGCTGGACAAAGGGAAGCAAAATAAGGTCCGATTTGACAAATTATTGAAGAAGGATCCTTCAAAGGGGCTCAACGCTCCTTTCTGCTTCGACATATTGGTACAACTTGCCAATATTTTAACTCGTGTCACTCTACACGAGCTACTTCACCTCTCGAAGGAGATAAGAGAGGCACTTAGGGATGCACTTGCTGACTCAGAGTCCTTTCTGACATAAGTGCCGGCAATTCCTATTAATGATAACATGACTCCTTGTCCCCAATGTCATTTGGTGCAACGATAGGTGCCATCCATCACCTTCCTCTTGAGGACATACTCTTCAAAGATAATAAACATGATATACTTCTATACTATACTGGGTGTATTGGTTCTACGTGTATCGAGAGGATCTAAGTCGATCCGAGGTCTGCTCTTAGTATCATCCCGAAGAGGCTTCTCTATTTCCTGGACATCCACTCAGTAGGTTATCCACCACCACTACAACCATTTATGACTTCAACACTAGGAGTAGTCACCCTCCTGGGCAAGATTCGTCTCCGATGCCAAATTGGAGACTTGAAATCAGAAGTGACATGCTACATCATCGACGCTGACATGTATTATAATATCTTGCTCGGACAACCGTGGATCCATGCTAACTTTATCATTCCCTCCACGTTGCACCATTGTTTCAAATACATGGGAGATGCTCCAAATGGTATTCCCTAAAATGCAGTCGTTCAAAGGAATGGAGAGTTGCTTCATTAATTCCTTGCTCTACCGGGAGAATAATGAGCCAGTGAAGCAATCTTTGCCCGATTATGTCGACAATGGCAATGAGGCAGATCAGAATCAGAAGAAAATGCGCCGACTATCTTTAGTATAGAACCAATTGTAGCATATCTAGATGAATTTGATTGTAATAATCTAGCTGAAAATGATGGCGAGTGGGTCCTTAATGAAAATATTACTTTTGATTACTCTTTTTGTCTTGAGGATATATTTAAATCTGTCTATATTAGTTTCTTGCACATGCCTTTACCCATCTCGAAAATGGCATGCATGCATATAAAGGATAATGAAGGGTCTGTCTTCATTGTCCCGCCTACTAAAATGGACCAGTCACCAATTATATTCGGTAGAAGTCAAGCTCGGGCCACGACATCTAGGGAATCGGACGACGACTTGAAATCCACAATTCTTTCATTACGAGCGGTCAACACATGATTGGTAGTGAAAAGTGCATTTTTATCATCATATTTACAATCACATTTTCATATTTATTCATGTAACTCTGCACATTTATTAAGATTTTGTGATTTATTGTGTGCAGGCCTTGAGTTCTTATTTTAATAATAAATAAAGCCTAAAAGAAGCCCAAAAGACCATATTCAAGCCCAAGTGCAAAAGTGCAAATATCAACTGTCAAAGTGCAAATACACAAGGGCCAAAGTTGCAAATATTAAAGAAGAGGGAAGGATAGACTTCTATTCAACCCTAAACACTTGCGGGATGAGGATAAAAGCTAAAAGAAGAGAAGGAAATTCGTGGAAAAGATTTGAGATCTAGGTAACTTGCTTCCCAAGTTATATCCAAATCTAAAGATGAAGAGCCGAGATTCAACTTCCAGAAGGAAACGCCCAGATGGATGGACCATGGGAGGCTACGCGCCAAAGCGCGTGGCCAGCCGCCACACTCAGCAGTATAGTCTTATCAGGGGACGAGTTTTCGTGGAGGAATTGTGTTGGGACTCTACTTCCTTCTGCACCTATAAATACCCCCTGCAGTGCAACCGAGAAGAGCGTCCAGAGGCAGAGCCAGAGGGCCAAATCTAGGGTTTTAGGCTTTCTTCTTTCTTGTAGTTTAGGTTTTCTTTTTTTTTTTTTAATTTTTATGTAAGTGAGGGAGAGGGCTATGTTGAGAGTGACACCGATGTATGCTTCTCTTCTCTTCCATTGTATCAAGTAATAAAGGTAACTTTTCTTTTTATGTCATTGCTTTATTTTCCTTTGTGTTTTCTTCTCTTTTTCTATTTTTATCTCTGTTGGTTTATAATGAGCATGCAAGTGATTTCCAAAGCACAAGTATAACGAATCTTGGTGGGTGCCAACGATATTTCATGGTGATGTTCTCCTCCTCAAGGTACGTATCACTTCATACTTGCCCAAGCTTGATGATATAATGCGAACAGGGGACTGAGATTGATCCTATGGTTTATGCGTTCAACGCCTCCAAAGCAAGGTAGAAAGTGTTAGGATTTCACGTTTTTCTTCAACCAAACTAAGGTTAGTGTTTATTTCTTTTCTTTTCTTTTCTTTTATTTTTGTAGATTAAATCACCATCTCTCAATTCTTTCTTTCTCATCTCATTATAAATACCACCTCTAATCCTCCATCTTCATAATCTACCGCCTTCTTCCTAACTTAACTTAAAGAAAATAATTTTTAGAGATAACTTACAAACGCTTCTATCGCTAGTCCCTCCCTGAGGATCACGACCCGCATAGCCACTGCTACTGTGGATTCGAATAGAGCACTTGCACATTTTGTTCTTAAATCTAAAATTGTTTATTTTGTGTGCAGGTAAAAAAGTTCAATCAAAATTGGCGCCGTTGCCGGGGAGGGACTGTAGGCTGTCTAAAAATGACTAACAGACCAGCCATTAAGGAAGCAGTCTCAAGCTCTAGACGCGAGGAAGCGAGGCCCGCGTCTCAGCATTTAGACGCGTTGGCTCTACACCCGCGTCTCAACGTCCAGACGCGTCGGCCCAAAGCCCGCGTCTCGACATCAAGGCGCGTCGGCCCGACGCCCGCGTCTCAGCGTCCAGACGTGAAGGCCCGAAGCTCGCGTCTCAGCATTAAGGCGCGTTGGCTCGACGCCCGCGTCTCAACTTCAAGGCGCGTTCGGCCCAACGCCCGCGTCTCAGTTGCAACTGCCCTGATTGCGGGGCCAGTCACCGCGCATGTAGCGGGTAGTGGCCCCTCATTCGGGAGCGTTTTCAGGAGGCACCTTCACCCCCTGAGACCCCTATAAATAGCTTTGTTTGCTATGAGGGGAAGAAAAAAAAAAAAAAAGAGGGGTTTGATAAGATCGAAGCTTTGGAAAAAAAGGTCAAGGCATCATCAAGATCGATCGAATCCAGGCAAGAGGATCATCAAGAGGGAAGCACGACTTCAACAACAGACAGAGGGAGGAGACTCTTCAGCGAGCTTACTGAGTACTAGCCGCTCTTCGCCTACCTCCTCTTTGAGAGTTTTGGTAGACGGAGCTGAGTTACTCTTTCTACCGACCGAAGAGAAGACCCCCGACGGTCCAGGACGGTCATCTGGTCAACGGAGAACAAGATTCACTCTCCATCGCCACACGAAGAACCCAGCCTTAAACAAAGGGAAGATTCAGACATCCTCCCTCCCTTGTAACTGGAAAAGAGGGAAGAGTAGTTCTTTTGGTTGTAATCGTTTCGCTTGAATCAAGGAAATCTTTTACAGCTAAAACCACTTTCTCCGACCACCAAATTTTCCGGCGCGTACAAGAGATGGCGACTCCGCTGGGGACTACCTTCGTTACTGACGAGCGCACCGTGGTGCAAGATGACGTTCTCCGTAAGGGGAAAATGGTCGAATCCCTCGTCGTCGAGTTCGACCAGGCGAAGTATGAAGAGTTCCTCTCTTCTGGCTCCAAGAGCCCAAAGACCCGCGTCTGCCGCAGGGTCTCAAGTGGACAGCCCCCTGAAGCCCAATCTGAGGCTCTGTCGGGTGCTCCTGCTGCCCACTGTGCCAAGTTTGGTTCACGCGCCGACGCCTCCCAGAAGGCCCGCGTAACCTCAGACACCTCTACTGCGATCAACCGCGTCGCGCAGAGCACACGCGCCAACGCTTCTCTGAAGGCTCGCGTGGTCCCCGGCACATCTACTGGTGCGATCGACCGTGTCGCACAGAACGCCCGCGTCAGCGTCTCTCAGGAGACCCGCGTGGCAAACACCCCTGGTTCTACAAACCAGGAAGTTGTTGGCTTCTCTCTTCCTCCACGGCGCAATCGGAATGCCGAGCGTCGACAGAGAAGACGCGCGCGTCAACACTCGGTCGGAACCGTTGGTTTTCTGACTGGGGTTGAACGCAGCGTACGATCCGATGCCTTGCCCGCACCTCGTCCAGTGCGAGAGGTCCGTGTTTGGCGACCCAAACGCGAGACTCCCCAAGTTGAGCCTTCTGAAGACCAACTTGCCAAACGCCAAAGCGAAGCTTCTGCGTCTTGTCAAACACAGGAAGCACGCGCCCATAGGCGTGGGGCCCAGCAGCCCACTCTCTCCCAAGTCTCTCTGCTCCAACGCAGCAGACAGCAACGCGAAAGTCGCGTCTCATATCAACAGAGACGCCAGACGCGCGTGACGCAGCCGCGACGCAACAGCCGCGTTTCTGAAACCTGTGTCCAGGCTGAACAGCACATGACTGTCTCCCGTCGTCGACGTTGCGAGACCAGTCTCTTTAATCCCCCTCCCACAGATTTGAGGGATTATTTGACAAGGAAAAGGAGTGCCAATCAGACCACTTCTCCATGCTGCTGTCAACAGCTCATCCAGATGCTCTCTGGATGCCATTGCGAGTCAGGCATGCACCAGCCGTCTTTAATTAGACAGCTGACCCTGATTCCCCCGTCAGCCAAGAGAAGACGCTCCCACAGGAGGAGAACCTTCTCAGATGTTGAATACCCGGAGCTTACTGCAAACATGACTAGCAGAAGCAAGGGAAAACAACTAATGGTCAACTCAGAGGAATCTGACTCTGAACCGGAGGGGGTGTATCAACACACTCGCACCCGGACAGGGGCCATTCCCCCAATTGACTATAATGCCTTAGCCCGCGGCATTAGAATGGGTGGTTCTCACTCCGCTATAGTGGAGTCGCAGGCTTCAAACTCTTCCGTCGAGAAGGAGACTTCCGCCTACATGGCCGACACTCCTGAGGAGACGACCAGGCGTTTAGAGCAGACGCAGAAGCACCAGATGGATATAATCGCCTCTCAACAGAGATCCATTGACTCCCTCAAGCATATGCTTGAGAAATTGCTTGAAGAAAGAGCGAGATCTCCCCTAGACGGCCGAAGGGGAAAGGGAGAAAGGGAGGAAGCCCACCCTCCGAATCTTCTGACGAGACACGACGATCTACCTCGGATGTGTCCAAGCCCTCGTCGCAGGCAAGAAGCGACCAAGACCAGGAGAAGACTCATGCTAAGAGGGTGAGTCAATTGAACGACGCCTCGAGGCCCTTGCCAATCGCAAGGACCTCCAAGAAGCAGGAGTGGTCCGGCCCTATCCGGCTGAGTGGGACTTAGTTCCATACCCTCCTAAGTTCAAGGCTCCAACCCTCCAAGCATTCAACGGGAAGGGGTCACCCAACCAGCATATCTACTACTTCAAATCCCAGACCGGGAACGTGGTAGATAATGACGCCATCCTGGCGCGACTGTTCATCGGCACCCTGAAAGGGTTGGCTTTTGAGTGGTTTATGAAGCTCCCGGAGGGTTCTATCAAGAACTGGGGGGATCTAGAGAAGCTGTTCTTGACACGCTTCTTCGAAGACGACTCCGAAGTCACAATGCCTACCCTTTTAGCTACAAGACAGCGAAAGGGAGAGTCCGTCAAGTCTTTCGTAGAAAGATTTCGGAACATGGCACTCCGATGTCCAAGCGGCATGACCCAGGCCACCCTGGTGGAAACATGTCGCCATAATCTCCAAACCTCACTCCTTGCTCAAATAGGAGTTGCTGAAAGCCGCACCTGGAAACAATTAGTCCAGCAAGGTGAACAGGCTGAGGAGATTGTCGCCCGCGTCAGAGCGGAAGAAGGCAAGCCCAGGCCAGAGAGGTCGACAAGGCGTGCACCAGACACATCCCTCCAACCAAGCGGAAGGATAATTTGGCGACGGAGACCAAATCTCCCACCAAACCTCAAACAGGCAGGGCAAGTGGCTCTTCAAGCCAGCCACGCCCCAACAAGCAGTATTCCTTCAAGGAGGAACACGTCGATTCGCTCTTCAAGCTACTCAACAAGAGCAATCGACTGAAGCTCCCTGAAATTAGGCGCCCGGAGGAAGTCGGCAAGACCGACAATCCCACCTACTGCTTATACCACAGGATGCTCGGACATCCTACCAAAAGCTGCTACGTCTTTAAGGACATCCTTCAAGCTCTGATTGACGCGGAGGTATTAAAACTCCGACCGGAGCAGAAGAAGATGACGGCCAACATGACGTCGATTCTCCAGTTTGGGACACGACCCCCGACACCCGTGGGGGTGATCTCTGTCCCGAAAGGAGAACTGAGGGTGGTCAACACAGACCCTCATCAGCAGCGGGAGAAAGGCTTGGTACCCATCCCTACACCTCGAGGGGAAATCATGTGGGTCCACCCTGACCTCGTCGACGAGCAACAATGGACGACTGTGACCAACAGGAAGTCCAAAGGCAAAGGGAAGACTTCATTTTGCCATGTGATATGCGCCTCCTCTCGAGAAGCGGACACTGATGTTCCCTCGCTGACTGACTCAGAAGAGGAAACAATAGTCCTGGCCGCAGAGCCCAGCCAACCTACGGCGGGGACCCGTTCAGGACAGGCATACTTGAAGCAGTACGGCGAGACAGCAGCGGCTTCTCCGCAACCAGCCGTAGAACCAGCCAAGCCCTCCACGAAACCACCTGTGGAGAAACAGAAAGAAACCCGGTTTTCTCGGACTCTTCTAAAAGGTGTAACGGAAGGATCCTCGACACCTTACAATTTTGATGTCTTGGCTCAACTAGCCAACATCCCGGCACGCATCACCTTGTATGAACTCCTGAGGCTATCAAAGTCAACCAGAGAGGCTCTACAAGAAGCTTTGGCAAACGCTGAGGTCTTCATGACTCGTGTGCCAAGGGAGGAAGATGTAGAGGATTGCCTCCACGCCTCCCCAAATGCTCCCTGCATCACCTTCACAACAGACGACATGCAGGTTAAAGGGAAGCATGACCGACCCCTATACTTCACAGGGTATATTGGGTCATCCGAGGTGAACCGCATCCAGGTAGACCCAGGGTCTGCGCTAAGCATCATACCTCGCCGGGTTATGCAGTTTCTAGGCATTCCTACCCATCGTCTGAGCCCTACCCAGACGACTATTACGGGTTCAATGCCAACAGCTCCCGCCCGATGGGGAAGATCAAGCTCAAATGCCAGATCGGGAGCCTCAAGTCGGAAGTGACGTGTTACGTCATTGACGCGGACACTTCCTACAACCTGTTGCTGGGACGACCATGGATTCACCGCAATTCCATCGTTCCCTCTACTCTCCACCAAGTCATGAAATACATTGACGAGAGTGGACAGGTCCGAACGTTGATTGCCGAAAGGCATCCGTTTAAAGGGGTTGAAAATTATTTCACGGACTCCCTCTTATATCAGGATCCGGAGGAGACTAATGAAACCCCACAACCAGAGGAGCCAGACTCTGGTAATGAAGCTGACATTGAGCCTGAGAAAGAAGAGTGCCTGTGGGAGTTGGAACCACTTGCAAAGAGCACTAATAAGCTCGATGTTGATACCACCGACGATGCGGGTGATTGGTACATTAATGAAGATTTAGATTTTGCGTATTTTCCTGTGTATGTTTCCGATTCAATACCGTCGGATACCACTACCGACGTGGACGATGACCTCTGGTCGGCAATAGATGCTTTGACATCTTTGCATGTACCGGTGAAATCATCCTTCGGGACATACCAAGATAATGGTGACGCGCAAGAGTCTGTATTCATGGTTCCAGCCAGACGAAAAGGCCAAAGACCAATACTTTTTGGGCGAATCGCATCTGAACCAATGCCCCACGAAGAATCGGAAGGTGAGGATGAATCCCCTCAGTTCGATCATTATGAACCGAAAACGCTCAAGATGATGAAGCGCATGGGGTATGATCTAACCAACAGGCCTGGGTTGAACTTCGGAAAAGGAAGAAGAACACTGCTTCGATCCTTCGTACCGAAAGGGAAAACCCCTGATTACTATCATCAGACGCGCCGGGGGTTGGGCTATATATCAACCCCAGTGCCATCAGCCTCTGATTCGGAGAGACTGTCAAGTCATGACTGCTCATCAGACACGTCGTCGTGGGAATCAGATGTCAGTGTCGGCAACATCTTCAAAGGGCTTTCAGTAAACATGGTTTCGACAAGCCATATGGAGGATGAAGATGAAGAAATGATCCAATCTGATACAGACCCTTGGATCAGACATTTGAATGCTCTTTGGGACATCCGCTTTGAACAGCGTGAGCCACCCACAGAAGACAAGGTTGTTCAAGTCAACCTAGGAGATGAAGCCAATCCTAAACCCATCTTCATAAGTGACGGCCTGTCACCTTCGGAGAAGAAGGATTTAATATCTCTTGTACAAGAGTATATAGATGTCTTCGCCTGGAATTATGAGGACATGCCTGGACTTGATCCTCAAGTGGCTATGCATCGCCTCAACATCAATCCGGACATGAAGCCTGTTAAACAACAGCAGCGACGGTTCCGTCTAGAGATAATGGAGGCAATTCAATCAGAAGTTAGAAAGCTCATCGATTCCGGCTTCATCCGGGAAGAACAACATCCCGACTGGGTAGCCAACATCGTCCCCGTCGCCAAGAAGAACGGGAAGATCCGGATCTGCATCGACTTCCGTGATCTAAACGAGGCCTGCCCCAAAGACGAATTCCCATTGCCAATCACAGATGTCATGATTGACAATACTTGTGGATTCGAGCGAATGTCCTTTATGGACGGGTTCTCAGGATATAATCAAATCAAGATGTATCCCGATGACGAAAAGCACACCTCCTTCAGGACACCTCTAGGGGTATATTGCTACACCGTCATGCCCTTCGGTCTGAAAAATGCGGGGGCAACCTACCAAAGGGCCATGAATGCCATTTCCATCGGCAGATACGCAAAACGGTGGAATGTTATGTCGACGACATCGCGGTGAAAAGTCGCACTAAAAGTGATCACATAGTAGACCTGAGGGTGGTCTTCGACATCATGCGGGCTCATCAATTGAAGATGAACCCCACCAAGTCCTTCCTGGGGGTAGCCAGTGGCAAATTCCTAGGGTTTGTTGTGACTTCCACAGGAATCCATTTGGATCCGGAGAAAGTCCGTGCTATCCAAGAGATGCAACCCCCCAGAAGCCTCAAGGAGCTCAGAGGATTACAAGGACGATTGGCATACATCCGCAGATTCATTTCAAATCTCTCCGGGAGATGCCAACCCTTCGCTAAGCTGATGAAGAAGGGCGTTTCGTTCATTTGGGACGACGCTTGCCAGCAAGCATTTGAGGAGATCAAGCACTACCTCACCCAACCACCAGTCCTGGCAGCTCCGGTATCCGGAAAGCCTTTCCTGGTGTACGTCCGATCAATGGATCATTCTTTGGGAGCTCTACTAGCTCAGAATGATGACCAGGGGCGAGAACAAGCAATCTACTACCTAAGTAGAACGATGATCGGAGCCGAACATCGGTATAACCCGATCGAGAAGGAATGTTTGGCACTGGTGTTCGCCATTCAGAAAATGCGACACTATCTGGTGGGCCAAACCATAAATGTCATATCCAAAGTCAACCCCCTGAGGTTACTTATGACAAAGCCTTCTTCACTAAATGGCCGGCTGGCAAAATGGGCCATATTGCTATCACAATATGAGATGCATTTTCTGCCACAAAAGGCTATTAAGGGACAAGCGGTGGCGGACTTCTTAGCTGAACACCCAGATCCCAGGGCAGCCAAACTCTACGAGGATCTCCCAGATGAGGTCGCCGAAGTCTGCCTAGCTCAGACATCGTTCGAAAGTCAAGTATGGCAACTTTTCTTCGATGGTGCATCAAGAACAAGCCCTAAGGGACACACAGTAGCGGGGGTAGGAGTGGTACTCGTCTCCCCACAAAATTACGTGATTCCCCGAGCTATCTCGTTAACCGAGCCCTGTTCCAACAATGTGGCGGAATACAACGCTCTTTTGATTGGAATGCAATTCGCCGATGAGATTGGCGTTAAAAATCTCGAGGCATACGGTGATTCTAAACTCATCGTCAGCCAAGTTCGCGGAGAGTATGAGGTCAGGCATGAAGATCTAGTACCCTACTACAACGCGACAATCCACATGGCCGAGAGGTTTTCAAACTTCTACATCGACCATGTACCGCGCAAGCAAAATGCGCATGCAGATGCACTTGCATCCCTTGCTGCCTCCTTAGCTCTTCCAGCCGGAGCAATGGAGAAGGTATTCGTCTATAGCCACGACCTATACTGCCCAAAAAGTCCCCTCGGAGACTACCAGAGGTCAACGGGAGATCGTCGCGGTAAGGAAACACTTGAAGTGTCAACCGATCCAGAGCTTAAAGACTGGCGATTCCCCTACATTGATTTTGTCTTGTACGGCATCTTACCCGAAGACACCAGGGAGGCGGCTGCCATCCGAAGGAAAGCCTCCAAATTCTACTACAATGCGATTTCGCGAACATTGTATCGTAGATCGCATGACGGGATCCTGCTCCGGTGCCTCTCATCAAAAGAAGCCCACGAAGTGTTGAAAGAAGCCCACGATGGTACGTGTGGAGCTCATCAACCTGGCCCGAAGCTGGCAAACCGACTCCAAAGATTGGGTTACTACTGGCCCAAGATGGTTGCCGATGCTGTTGCCTATGCCAAAAGATGTCACGCCTGTCAAATACATGGCGATTTCATCCATCAAGCACCAGGATACCTCCACTCTACGACCTCTACCTGGCCGTTCGAAATGTGGGGGATGGACGTGGTTGGTCCTATCAGCCCACCATCATCAAAGGGACATCGGTTCATCCTAGCGATAACCGATTACTTCTCAAAGTGGCCGAAGCTATCCCTTTGAAAGAGGTGAAGTCTTCTAACGTGATCAAGTTCGTGAAACATCACGTTATTTACCGCTTCGGTGTGCCTCGGCGGATTGTCCATGACAATGGACCCCAGTTCATCAGCCAGGCTTTTCAGAGATTCTGCGTCAAGTTCAGAATCCAGAGTGTGTCATCAACGGCATACTATCCGCCCGCTAACGGCCTCGCAGAAGCTTTCAATAAGACTATTGGCAAGCTTCTCAAGAAATTCGTCTCGAAAAGTCAACGAGACTGGGACGATAAGTTGGGCGAATGCTTATGGGCCTATCGCACGACTGTGCGAACCCCAACTAAAGCCACGCCATTTTCCTTGGTGTACGGATGCGAAGCCGTCCTTCCACTGGAAATCCAAATTCCATCTCTTCGCGTCGCCTTGACAGCGGAAATGACAACAGAGGAGAAGCATCGACAGCGACTCCAAGAATTGGAAGCCTTGGACGACAAGCGTCTGCAGGCCCAACAACAAATCGAGCTTTACCAAGCTCGTATCACCAGAGCCTTCAACAAGAAAGTCAAATCCCGAACTTTCAAGAAAGGCGACCTCGTCTTAGCCGTCCGAAGACCCATGGTCATGACGCACAAGACGAAAGGAAAATTCCAACCCAAATGGGAAGGACCGTTTGTAGTAGAGTCAGTCTACTCAAATGGATCGTATCGCCTCATAACCTCAAATGGCGATACACTCATGATGCCAATCAATGGCAAATTCCTGAAGAAATACTATCCCTAGATGGCATTCTTCCACCGATCAAGTTAAAAATACACCTCTGATCGGAAACATCCAACGCCTCCGACGGCTAAGGATAGAGGAAAATGTTGGCTTTTAAGTCCAACATAAGTCTTCGACAACTCATCATGCTGAGGGGAATAGCATGGCTAGCCCAACTCAAACGGTAGTTGGTAAAGGCATCTCAAATCCGTTGATAGCTGAGGGTTTGCTAAAAATCCTAAGTGGACTTGATTCCACTCTTCCCTCCAAAAATCCCTTACCAATTCTCATCCATAGAATGGTAGGACCACAAAATGCAATCATTACTATGTTAACACTATACCTCTGGTAATGAATACTCGTTGTCGAGTATAAACCTGCTTGTTAACTCTGCATAGAGTAACAAACTCTCAAATTTGCCAAGTTAACACTATACCTCTGGCACTTCAAATTCCACTTGTCAATTCTCATCAATAGAATGACAGGTCCTCAAATTGCTCCTATCGCAAGCAAATTCTTGTCAAGTTAATATCACACCTCTGACAAAACTACTGTTTAAAGTTAACATTACACCTCTAAGCGGTACCTCGAGTGCCTGTCAAGTTAATATCACACCTCTGACAGTCACCTTTCTTCAGACTTCCATATCGAAGCTGAAATGGACGATGCCAAGTTAACACTACACTTCTAGCATCCGAGTCATTGCTAAGTTCAACAATACACCTATGGCTATGACCTTTCCTCGACTTCTTTAAGCCGAGACGACTAATGCCAAGTTCAACATTACACCTCTAGCATTACTATCACTGTTAAGTTAAACATCACACCTATGACAGTGACACCCTCAGTTTTCCCAAATAAAACTGAGATGCTGATGAGTTAGGTTAATATCACACCTCTAACTCACATCCTTGTCAAGTTAACATTACACTTCTGACAAGACTACTTCTAAACCGTTAAGTTAATATCACACCTCTAACGGTAAAAATCTTACTAGATTCCCTCGAGTCTAGTTTCATTGATATTCTCCCCAACCGAGTATCAAATTCATTTTGGAGGCAGTGTTGGTTAACATTACACCAATAAACAATGCTTCCATCAAAATCCCCAGCTGATCTTAAATCAAGTTAATCCCAAATCCTTGATAAAAGTTCACCTTCTCTGGGGTACACACTCTACTTGTCACTTTCTTTTATAAAGTGGCGGGTCCACCAAAATCATTCTTTTGCTTCTAAAACAAAACATTCAAGACAACAGAAAGAGGCAAAAAGAAAAGTGTCACTTTTATTCATATCCAAACACATGAAAGTGATACAAAACGCTCTCTTATACAATAAGATTGAGTGTTACAATTAAGGAGTACAAAGAAGTCCCTCTCTCTCTGAGGCCGTACTCACTCCTTGAAACCGCATCTGATCCCAGGTGCACAATTGGAACCGAAGACCCATGGCAATGACGCAAAAGTCGAAAGCGCCCTAGCTGATTAAGCTAAGAGCAATGGTGTTCTTGAGGTCCGGTGGCAATAGAAGGTCCTGCAACCCTTCGTTTAGGCGCGTCTCTTTCCCTAGCAGACCATCCAACAAACATGGAGTCACTCCTGGGGTGAGAGAGGAAGTTTAGGAGTCATCACAAAGGATGCTACCCTCCACTAGGTCCAGCGGCAGCAGAAAGTCCTGCATTCATCACCATCCCTTTCCCCAGCAGGCCATCCAACGGAATGTCCTTGATGTCACTTCTGGGGTAGGGAGAGGAAGAGGATCTCATCCGCCGCCGCAACCGCCGGACCACCCTCGCCGATACTCAGCCTATCCGTCTCTTGCACCAGATCTGAAGAGACCTTGGCGAGGGTTGGGTCCTCGTCAGAGATGTAATATACTCTCTTATAGGTGACGAGGACCATAATATATTCTCTCATAGGTGAACGTTGAACGAGTTCGCCGACCGAAGTATTCTTCCAAGGGCCCAGCAAGCCTGCAAGGAACAAAAAGAGAGAATTAGAACAATCTGCAACTTAGTGTAAACAGAGAAAAAACTAAGTCAGCAGAGGCAAACGCGGGAATGATCCACGCAGTCAGCCAAACGCGGGAATGATCCATGCAGTCTGCCAAGACGCAGGAATGACACGCGCAGCAAGCCAAACTGTTGCGTCAGCAGAGACAAACGCGAATCAAAACGCGGTCCCATTCTGTGCCTAGGTCAAAGAGCACAAACGCCGAAAAGGCACAGACGCCGAAAATTGCCATCTCCATGAACAGGAGTTGCAAGGTGCGGGTCTGAAACCTTTTTGGAATTCGTCCAAGGCATTGGCTATGAAACGCGCTAAGGCATTAGCCATAAAACGCGCCAACGCCAAGTGCCAAAGATTCCTGCACGCGCGTCCGGAGAAGTTCAGGTCAATGGTACAAATTCCAGAAGGAGTGCACCAATGCAGACTTCATGAGGGGGTCCAGATGACATGAAGCCAAGGTACAGGCCATAGTAAATCTAAAATGTCATGGTGAAACGAGCGGCATACCCGTGGAGACCTCAGTCAAGAGTTGTACTCTCTGCACCAGGACGCAAACGCGGTCACAAGGCAAAGAGTTGTTTTCTCCTAAAGAGACCAAACAGGAGCTTAAAAGCCCTGGGTCATCTTCAGAGCCTTCCTCATCCATGGAGACAATTCGCTGGGGAAGATGAAGGTTCTCAAAGCGCTCTCTCTTTCAAAAAACAAAATAGTCCAAAGGCAGGATTGAAGGGAGAAAGGGCGCCCTATTTATAGGCAGCTCCTGATAACAGCGGTTAATGGCCCCGTAATCTGAACCGCCGGCATTAATAACTGCACAACTGCCAAGATCCAATAAAGGCCGGACGCGTGTAACGCTGCTTCGAGAACCGCCGCTGGCGCTGATCTCCAACCACCCGCACTGGTTTCTCGTTTAAGAGAATCAATACTCAAGCCCAATCAGCAGCCGACGCGTGGACAACTGCTTCGGGAAACAAAGCGGAAAATCCGCATCTGATATTTAAAGATCACACCAAATCCCTATGACAGGCTGTATGTAACGCCTGGGAGTTTACACCCAGACGCGGATTGAAGAACTATCCACACATCCGCGTCCCAGAAAGATGCCCGCTCGAGTCAAAGTCGCGTCCCCTCAGAGAGCACTTAATCCATTTTTGAATTAAGGGAAAGGCACAAGGCTGCGTCTCCCGCGTCTGCCTGATCCGCTTCCTTCTTCGCAGAAGCAGATCCGCGTTATTCAGAGCCGCGTCTCCCTGAACGAATGCCGCGTCTCATGAAACAATGATGGCCGCGTCTCCCTATGGATTGATGCTGCGTCTTGTCAAAAGGACTTAGTCCTGCCTAAGTTCTCATGAACTAAGAACCGCGTCTCACCCTGTGATTGACGCTGCGTTCGGAGGCCGCGTTTTCACTCTATGCTGCATCTATGCTGCGTCTCACCAAGAAGACTTAGAGCCGACGCCGCGTCTCATTGAAAGAACTTAGTCTTACCTAAGTCTAGCATTCACAGCTAGGTGGATTCATCCACAGCAACGCAGAGAAGAAGATGCATCTCTCCAACTGTTGCTTTTTATAGGCACAGAGATTCGCGAAGATACGCAGCGTTTGGCCCAATAAACGCTGCAGCGAATCGCTGCCTGACGTGTGGAGCCAAATCATTGTTTGAACAGGGAAGATCATGCGTCGCGACCCCGCCACAAGTCAGAAGTTGACACGTGGAGCAGTTCATTTAATGAACCGGGGGATCCGCGCGCCAAAAGGCGAAATCTCGCCGTTTCCCCAGGCCAGCTGGCGGCGTAATCATAACATGGCACAGGCGCGCGCCCCAAAGTACGCAGCTCTTCGGTGGACATGCCCCGTCAGCATCGCCATAAATGCGCCCAGACAACTGCGTCTATATTCAAAAGATGCGTCTCTCCGAAGTTCGCGTCTTCAGCTGAACATCGCGTCTGCCTTATGAAGATCAGTCGCGTTTCCATCGTCAAAAGGTCGCGTCTCGCTAAGAAGTCGCGTCTTTAAAGCAGCCGCGTCTCTGCTTTTTCAAAAAGAAACCTGCGTCCAGTCTCCTGCTTCTGCAAAGTCAGTTCAACAGTACACTGACGCAAACAGACAACCAACCACTCCGGCCAAAAGCGCACCCGTGACAGACTAAAAGCAATCGGGGAGGTCTAGACTGTGTATCTAGACACTCAACACGATCAACTCTGACGGCTTCAAAGAGTTCAACAGTACACTCACGAAGACCAATTCCAGATAAGATCAAGCCCGAAGCATCAACAGTCCAGTCATAAACGCGAACACGGCTAAAGATCCAAAGTATTCCGAAATCCGTCCCATTCAACTGCGGAATATCAGAAACTTTGGAGGGGGTTCTGTAGGCTGTCTAAAAATGACTAACAGACCAGCCATTAAGGAAGCAGTCTCAAGCTCTAGACGCGAGGAAGCGAGGCCCGCGTCTCAGCATTTAGACGCGTTGGCTCTACACCCGTGTCTCAACGTCCAGACGCGTCGGCCCAAAGCCCGCGTCTCGACATCAAGGCGCGTCGGCCCGACGCCCGCGTCTCAGCGTCCAGACGTGAAGGCCCGAAGCTCGCGTCTCAGCATTAAGGCGCGTTGGCTCGACGCCCGCGTCTCAACTTCAAGGCGCGTTCGGCCCAACGCCCGCGTCTCAGTTGCAACTGCCCTGATTGCGGGGCCAGTCACCGCGCATGTAGCGGGTAGTGGCCCCTCATTCGGGAGCGTTTTCAGGAGGCACCTTCACCCCCTGAGACCCTATAAATAGCCTTGTTTGCTATGAGGGGAAGGAAAAAAAAAAAAAGAGGGGTTTTGATAAGATCGAAGCTTTGGAAAAAAAGGTCAAGGCATCATCAAGATCGATCGAATTCAGGCAAGAGGATCATCAAGAGGGAAGCACGACTTCAACAACAGACAGAGGGAGGAGACTCTTCAGCGAGCTTACTGAGTACTAGCCGCTCTTCGCCTACCTCCTCTTTGAGAGTTTTGGTAGACGGAGCTGAGTTACTCTTTCTACCGACCTAAGAGAAGACCCCCGACGGTCCAGGACGGTCATCTGGTCAACGGAGAACAAGATTCACTCTCCATCGCCACACGAAGAACCCAGCCTTAAACAAAGGGAAGATTCAGACATCCTCCCTCCCTTGTAACTGGAAAAGAGGGAAGAGTAGTTCTTTGGTTGTAATCGTTTCGCTTGAATCAAGGAAATCTTTACAGCTAAAACCACTTTCTCCGACCACCAAATTTTCCGGCGCGTACAGGGACGGTAAGTTATTCTCTAATAATAAAAAAATTATTAACTAATTCTTTTATTCTTTTCTGTTTGCAGGTTTGGAGAACAGAAAAACAACAGCAGAAGTGGACATATAGCAACTCTGTGCCTCTGCCCTCGAAGGCAGAGCAGCAGAGCCTGCTACTTTGCCGCGCAAACGCTGCAATAGCCGCGGATTGAACTTTTTTACCTGCACACAAAATAAACAATTTTAGATTTAAGAACAAAATGTGCAAGTGCTCAATTCGAATCCGCAGTAGCAGTGGCTATGCGGGTTGTGATCCTCAGGGAGGGACTAGCGATAGAAGCGTTTGTAAGTTATCTCTAAAAATTATTTTCTTTAAGTTAAGTTAGGAAGAAGGCGGTAGATTATGAAGATGGAGGATTAGAGGTGGTATTTATAATGAGATGAGAAAGAAAGAATTGGGAGATGGTGATTTAATCTACAAATAGAAAAAAAAGAAAAGAAAAGAAATAAACACTAACCTTAGTTTGGTTGAAGAAAAACGTGAAATCCTAACACTTTCTACCTTGCGTTGGAGGCGTTGAATGCATAAATCATAGGATCAATCTCAGTACCCTGTTCGCATTATATCATCAAGCTTGGGCAAGTATGAAGTGATACGTACCTTGAGGAGGAGAACATCACCATGAAATATCGTTGGCACCCACCAAGATTCGTTATACTTGTGCTTTAGAAATCACTTGCATGCTCATCATAAACCAACAGAGATAAAAATAGAAAAAGAGAAGAAAACACAAAGGAAAATAAAGCAATGACATAAAAGAAAAGTTACCTTTATTACTTGATACAATGGAAGAGAAGAGAAGCATATACATCGGTGTCACTCTCAACATAGCCCTCTCCCTCACTTACATAAAAATTAAAAAAAGAAAAGAAAACCTAAACTACAAGAAAGAAGAAAGCCTAAAACCTAGATTTGGCCCTCTGGCTCTGCCTCTGGACGCTCTTCTCGGTTGTACTGTAGGGGGTATTTATAGGTGCAGAAGGAAGTAGAGTCCCAACACAATTCCTCCACGAAAACTCGTCCCCTGATAAGACTATACTGCCGCGGAAACGCGGCTTGGGCCGCGTTTCCGCGGCCTGAGTGTGGCGGCTGGCCACGCGCTTTGGCGCATGGCCTCCCCTGGCCCGTCCATCTGGGCGTTTCCTTCTGGAAGTTGAATCTTGGCTCTTCATCTTTGGATTTGGATATAACTTGGGAAGCAAGTTACCTAGATCCCAAATCTTTTCACGAATTTCCTTCTCTTCTTTTAGCTTTTATCCTCATCCCGCAAGTGTTTAGGGTTGAATAGAAGTCTATCCTTCCCTCTTCTTTAATATTTGCAGCTTTGGCCCTTGTGTATTTGCACTTTTGACAATTGATATTTGCACTTTTGCACTTGGGCTTGAATATGGGCTTTTAGGCTTCTTTTAGGCTTTATTTATTATTAAAATAAGAACTCAAGGCCTGCACACAATAAATCACAAAATCTTAATAAATGTGCAGAGTTATATGAATAAATATGAAAATGTGATGGTAAATATGATGATAAAAATGCACTTTTCACTACCAATCACACCCCCACACTTATCTTTTTGCTCGTCCTCGAGTAAAAATCAAAGAGAAAAAGAAAAAAAATTAATCTAACCTAACTCACTTTCGTAGGAATCACGATTGCACTTAGCACGTGCAACAAGCCGTTAAACCCCTAGGTTACCCTAGAGGACGAGTGTTGTCTCGTGAGGGTTTTCAGCGGATTACACCCACAAAATCTATAAAAAGGAAATATTTGAAATACTTTTAAAAGACTAAGTAATCTATAAGTTTTTAGGATCCTCATTTTTATTCATTCTTAGACTTAGTCTTTATAAAGTAAATTGTTTTCATTTTTAAGTAAGGATCAAAATTGAATTTTGTGTATAGTCTTTTTCGTTACCAAAAATCATATGCATCTTTATGAATTTATACTAGGAATTACTTAACTTGAACTCTCATGCCTCTCTCTCTCTATATATATATATATTTTCTTTTTTTCTTTTTTTTTAATATGTATAACTCATCTAATTTTCTTTCGTGTAAGCATCAAGGCTTCTTGAGGCCCTCATACCTAACTAATTGACTATTAGATGTGTTAGTACATATGTAAGTAATTTTTTCTTAATTTCCTTAGGCTTTCTAATCCACCCATGTAATGAACTTAAAGTCGGTGGCTCCCAAACCGGTTGGCTTTAGGGCACCAGGTGAGAAAACACCCCGCGGACTCAAATTCGAGTGAACTAGGCCCCAAAACTAAGGACTTTATTTTATTTACTCACCTTTAGGCATGAATACTTATGCTTCTTGAGGCACATGTATCCAGCTTAATTAGTGATTTTCTTTTTTTTTTTTATATATGAGGCACAAAGGTCTTCGTCTTAGAATCCTGGATATGCATTAGGTATGTAAATTTCATAAGGTAAAAATCAAGACTAACTACTTATTCAATTTCTCCTCCTATACCTAAAATTTAAACAATTTATTTATTTTGACCGAGTTTTTAGAAATCCTAATCATGATTTTCCTAATTCTTAAGACTAACTTAGATTTCTTTCAAAAGATAAGTCAAAATATTGTCCTTTTTATAACATTTTTTTTATTAGCAATTTTTTTTTAGTTTCTACCTATGTTAGTATGTTAGTAAAGCCTACCCCCCACACTTATCTCATGCATTGTCCTCAATGTATGAATAAATGCATATATGCATGAAAAAGAAGAAGGGAAGGCAGAAGTTACCTCAAGGTGGTGGTTCCGATGGTGGTCTAATTGGTCCACGGAATGCGGCCCAATCTATTTTTTGTGGAATTCGTAGGAACCCACCAGAAATCTTTCTTGTATAACCCACTAAAATGATGTTTATATGAAATTTTTTTTAAAAATTCCACCCCATCAAAATTTCAAATTTCATAATAAATTTCAGAGTCAATTGTGTCAACCGCCTTGTCCCAGAATGGAGAGTGAAAAGATGGAATGATTGACTTGGACGTCATAAGTGCGGGAACGAATACCGACTCAAGAAAGAAACTTAAATCAAGTAAGGGTTCAGGAGTCGGGCTAGGTTCAGGAAGTGGGTCCAAATCAATAAGTTGAAGCTTAAGTCCACAATAATCTTCCCATAATGGAATGTGACTCAATGTTGGTGATTCAAGTTCAGGAATGTTAGGTGTGGGAATCAAAACTGACTTTAAAAGATTACCTAAGTCGGGTAACAAAACAGGAGTCAATAATGATTCCGGAATTTGAACTTGATCACAGATTTGAGAATCTAGGTCACATATCTCATTGGGTTCAATTTCATAAAAATGAGAACTTGCCAATTTATCCATGGGACTTTCAAAATTGCAAAATTGGTCAAGTTCAATATGATCATCAAAAATGGGTGATTCAATTTCATGATGAATTGGAACAGGATCCAATGTTGACTCGGAAGAAGTGAAATCAGGTGGAGACACCGGAGTCATTATTGAATCAGGAAGCAAAATTGAATCATCAAGTTGGGGTTCATGATCATATTCATGCTCAAGATCTATTTCAGGAAAGGAAAAACTTACCAAGTTATCAAAATTTGAAGTTTCGGCAAGTTCACATGATGGCACTTAATTAGAATCTTGTTGTCCAAAGCAACTTGGTTCGTCGGCTCTAAGAGAGTGGTCAGCGATATTAGAATTGGCCGGACAGTGAGAACTCAAAAATTGAACCATCATATCTAGTTCATGCTCACGAGCTAATCTAGCCTGAGTCATGGCTTCAAGCCTCTTTTGTGATTGGACTTGGAAAAAGGAAGTGTAATCGTGATGAAGTTGTGAGTCGGTGGACTCACGTATCATCATGTCTAAGATTGATGGTGATTGTTGCTTGGACTCGTGTATACTCATCATTTCCCGGATAGATGGTTTTCTATTCTGAATGGGTGGATCTGAGTATGAATCTTGGGAATATTGTGGACAAGGTGGAGACGGAGGACAAGTCGGTTGAAAATTAGACTCGGGGGAATCGAAACCCCATGAACTCTGTGAAGAGTTGAAATTGTTATGGAAATTATGGTCATAAGATGGGGGGTATGGGTTATAATCATTCGGATAAGACCATTCCGGCACACTAGATTAGTCAAAGTTATGATATGCCGGGTTGGTAATATCTGAAAAGTAGTTAGGTGTGTAATATGGCTTAAAGTTGGAAAAATTATTATTATATGCCATATCACACCAACACAAACAAATAAAAAAAAACAAACAAAAAAGAAAAAAATTCTAACCTAAGTTAGGGTAGACCTATGACCTAGACGACTCCTAACTGGTTAGACTGTCCACGGGAGGTAGGGTGAAGACTTTGACCACAAGTTAATCAGCCAGGTCAGGGCAAGAGTGGTGGGAGGTTTTCCGTCAAAGACGTTCCTTAATTAAATAACCACCAATCTTCGGGCTTTCATCCCTCAATCCCCTTCCTAGACACTGATTTGGCAAGAGTTAAATTCCGGCACTGTTCCCCCTTAGGATAATCTCCTAATTGAGTCTGAGATGTCTCTAGGTCCAACGTCTACTAATTTTAAGTTAGGCTTGGGTTAGTGAGTGCTTGGGATATGATTTTTGGGCTAAGGAAGGTTGATGAAATCCCCACCTTATCTTGTTAATGGGTTATGCCCTTAAGATATTTTTGTGCAAGTGTACAAGATATGTAAATAAGATTCACTCAAAGCATGAAAATCAACCAAAAGATGAGTCCTATTCTACATGCAATGCGAACGTACCTTGCTCCAGCACTCTTCAACAGTAAAAATAAAGGAATTGAAAAGACACGTGCCTAATATGCAAACGTCTAATCAATTTTATCTTTAACAACAAATAATTTACTGTTGAATTAATTAGCAGTAAGCAGAGTTATCACAGAACAAATTTTAGCAGAGAAGTACACAGATATTGCAAGTTTTCGAAACCTGCAAAAATTTCAGTCAACACACCACATGATGAAAAGAATGGGGTATAACTTGAATCGTGACAATGGTTTGAATTTTAGCAAAGGCGGTGCATACCTTTACAGCCCTTCGTACCAGAAGGAAAACCATCCAACTATTATGACCGCACATGCAGGGGGTTAGGATACATCACTTTGCCTCTTCAGTCAGAATCAGAGTCTGACGAGTCCTTACCATCGCAGTTATTAGACTCATCCAATTGGGACTCTGATATTAGTGTGGGGGTAGTCTTCAAAAATCTCTTTGCCAACATGACATCTATCAATAAGGCGGAGCAAGACGAAGATATTGAGCCATTCGATGCTGATCCATGGGCTCAACAACTGGAACTTCAATGGGAAAAGTGTTTCGAACAACATGAATCTCCGACTAAAGATATGATGGTCTAAGTCGATATGGGTGATCAAGCGCATCTAAAGCTCATTTCTGTAAGCGAAAGCCTATCGCCAATAGAGAAGCAAGATCTCATATCTCTCATATGGGAGTATATTGATGTCTTTGCTTGGAGCTATAAAAACATACCTGGCCTCGATCTCAGGTGGCTACGCATCGTCTCAACATCAAACCGGACGCCAAACTAGTTAAGCAACAACAACAACGATTTCAACCTGACACTATGGAGGCAATCAAAATTGATGTTCATAAACTCATCGAATGCAGCTTCATTTGAGAGGAACAACACCCAGACCAGTTGCTATATTGTCCCTGTGCTGGAGAAAAATAGAAAGATCAGGATTTGCATTGACTTCTGTGATCTTAATGCAGCCTGTCTTAAAGACAAATTTTCATTGTTCATCACTGATGTCATCATCGAAAATACATGTGACTTCAAAAGGATGTCCTTCATGGATGGCTTTTCAGGGTATAATCAAATTAAAATGCACCCAGATGATGAGAAGCATACATTATTCAGAACGTTATTGGGGATATACTGTTACACAGTAATGCCATTAGGATTGAAAATATAGGTGTGACTTACCAATGTGCCATGAGTACAATTTTCTGTGATCACCTATGAAAAATGGTGGAATGCTATATTGATGACGCTGTAGTCAAGAGTCGTAGCAGAAGCAACCATTTCGACGACCTGAGAACCGTGTTCGATATCATGCAGGCTCATCAGATGAAGATGAACTTGACCAAATCATTTTTGGGAGTGTCGAGTGGCAAGTTCCTTGGATTCACCTTGAACCTGACAAAGTCAAGGGAATTCAAGGCATGCAACATCCAAAGACCCTCAAGGAGCTCAGAGGATTACAAACAGACTCGCCTACATTCGAGGATTCATTGCAAATCTTTCAGGCCATTGCCAACCATTTACACGGTTAATGAAGAAAGACGTCTCCTTCATATGGTGCCAAAAGGCTTTTTAGGATATCAAAGAGTACCCACCAAGCCTCCGGTTCTGGCAGCTCCCATTCTGGCAAAATCATTCTTGCTTTATGTGCGAGCTATGGATTACTTCTTAGGTGCTCTTCTGGCACAGAGAAACGATGAAGGCTGCGAACAAGTCACCTACTACCTGAGCAGAACTCTGATCAGAGCTGAATCTTGATACAACCTTGTTGAGAAGGAGTGTTTAGCCCTTATCTTCGCTATCTAGAAAGCACGATATTATTTGGTTGGCCAAACTATATATGTTATTTTGAGAGTCAATCCCCTGCGTATTCTCATGATGAAATCAGGGTCCTTGAACTCTAGACTGACTAATTAGGCCATCTATTGTCCCAATGTGACATGGCTTTTGTCTCTCAAAAGACGATCAAAGGTTAAGCTCTCGCAGATTTCTGCAACCCATCCAGTTTCGAAAATGTCAAAGCTACATGAAGACATTCCGGACGAGGTCATCGAGGCCAATATGACCTCTAGAGAGATATATGGCAGATGTTCTTTGATGATGCATCAAGAACAGGCCCTACAGGTAAGATCATTGCTGGAGTAAGGGTAGTATTTGTCTCGCTAGAGAATCATGTTCTTCTTCGTGCATTCTCACTAACGGAATCCTGCTCCAACAATGTAGCTGAGTACAATGCTTTACTCATTGCCTCCAGCTCACTGAACAAATGGGGGTACAATTCCTTGAAGCTTGTGGTGACTCCAAATTGATCACCAACCAAGTTAAGGAAAAGTACGAGGTTCGACATGAAGACCTGATACCTTATCACCATGCAGCCATTAAGTTGGCTGACTTATTTGATAGCTTCTACATTAGCCATATGACTTGCCTCCTGAATACAAAGGCAGACGCTTTAGCTGCGCTAGATTGGCCTTGCCAGCAGAAACTACTTATCGTTTTATGGTGGCTACTCATCATCTCTTCTGTCCAAAGTACGGTTTAGAGGTTAGAGAAGTTCATACAATCTCGATAAACTTTGAACCTAAAGATTGGTGATTCCCGATCATCGACTATGCCTTGCTTGGTATATTACCTGACGATCCTAAGGAAGCAGCTTTTGTTCGATGAAGATCTACTCTGTTCTACTATGACGTAGTGGAAAAGACACTGTACCGCCGTGCATATGACAGTATACTTCTTTATTGTCTATCCAATTCGGAAGTACGAGAAGCACTTAAAGAGGCGCACGATGGCATATGTGGCACTAATCAACCAGGTCCAAAGCTCAAAGACCGACTGTACCGACTCAGCTATTATTGGCCAACTATGATCGCAGACGCAGTCGAATACGTGAGAAGGTGTAAGGCTTGTCAAATCCATGTGGATTTCATACGCCAACCCTTGGAGTTACTCCACCGTACAGTTGCTTCATGGCCATTCGAAGCATGGGGAATCGATGTTGTAGAACCTATCAGTCCTTCATCGACAAAAGGTCATCAGTTTATTCTTGTGATAACTCATTACTTCTCAAAATGGGCGAAAGCTGCACCGCTCGTAGAAGTTAAAATTGCTAATATGGTCAACTTCATCAAACACCATGTTATCCACCGATTTGGTGTCCTCATGCGAATCATCCATGACAACGGTCTCCAATTTGCAAGCCAATCATTTATTAGTTCTGCGTTAAGTACTGGATCCAGAATGTAGCTTCAATTACTTGCAATCTCGCCACCAACGGGTTAGCAGAAGCGTTCAATAAGAAGATCATCAAGCTCCTTAAAAAGTTTATGTCTTCAAGAAAATGAGATTGGAATGAGAAGCTCAATGAATATCTTTGGGCCTATCAAACAACGGTCCGAACATCTACAGGCAGTATGTCTTTTTTCTCTAGTTTATGGGTGTGAAGCAGTCACACCTCTAGAGATATAAATGTCATCACTTCGTGTTGCTCTAACAAACAAGATGACAGAAAGAGATAATGACTGATTACATCTCCAAGAGTTGGAAGCATTGGATGAGAAGTGACTACAAGCTCAACATCACTTTGAGTTGTACCAAGTTCGAATCTCGAAGGCCTTCAACAAAAAGGTCAAGGAGAGAGTCTTTCAGAAAGAAAATTTGGTTTTAACTGTCAGGTGACCTATGGTCATGACACATAAAACCAAGGGTAAATTCCAACCTAAGTGGGAGGGACCTTCATGGTAGACACAGTCTACTCGAACAGAGCATACCGCCTAGCGAATCCAAATGGCAACACGCTTATGATGCTGATTAATGGAAAGTTCTTGAAGAAGTACTATCCTTGATCACGTTAACACCATACCTCTGATTAAGGAAGTACTATATGTGACCATGTTAACATTAAGCTTCTGATCATTAAGATAGATTTATCTGACTGTTTCTTCTCTCCCACGAAATTCCTTTTCTCAAACGGAGTCGATTTCATCTCCGCTTCTTCTGGGACTCTGGTTGACATCGATCTGTTATGATACATGATGAGACAGGCAAAATTTTCTATTTTAGCCTTGTCACTCTTCTCATTTTGGAAGAGTAGGTCATATTTTGAAGTCGAGCATGCTTAAACAGCGACTTTAGGCACTTTTCTTCGTGATCATTCTTTTTGAAGAATAGACAATATTTTGAAGTCGAGCATGCTTAAACAACAATTTTAGGCATTTTTCTTTCTGATCATTCTTTTTGAAGAATAGGTCAAATTTTGAAGTCGAGCATGCTTAAATAATGATTTTAAGCACTCTTTTTCCTGATCGTTCTGCTCGATCCAAAAGGATGATGACTATTCAATATGTAATAGTGGCATGTCTCCAATCATCCATTCACCTCTGTCATTCGGCGAGTCACGACTCAATCTCGCAACGACCACGATCGAGCCTAATTCATTGAAGAACGTTCGTGACGTATCTCAGCAAAACCTTTCCACTGTCTCCACATTTATATCTGGATTTAGTGATTAGCTACCAACCTGAGTCTTTGCCATGATGAACTAAATGAAGCTTCGCAGGGAATCTCAACTTAATCAATAAATTTCCCACAAAACTCATGTTCCATGTCTCGAATTAACCAGTTGAGAATAAGAATCCCGATTAAGGTGACACTTCATCAGGAATTTTGACCTACTCTATAAATTCCCCCTAAAGTTTAATCTTCACTCTTTAATCTCCAGCGAGATTTTAGAGGTCACCAGTGGAACGCAAAAAAGTCCACTTCAAAGGGCACGATCTAAACTTTCGGTGAATAAGGCTAGTGGAAAATATTGGCTTCTAAGCCCAATATGAAATCCTTGTTAACTCATCATGCTGAGGGGAATAGTATGATTAGCCCAACTCAAATGGTAGTTGGTAAAGGCAAACCAAATTCGTTGATAGCTGAGGTTTGCTAAAAATTCTAAAGGATCTGATCCAATTTGATTCCTGCAGGATCCTCTACCAATTTTTCTCTATGGAATAGTAGATTAACAAAATGAACAAGTCATGTTAAAGCTTTCACTTTGACTTTTCCGTATGTAATAGTGGCATGCCTTCAGTCACATCCTCCTCTTTTCGACTAGTCAAAAACTCAACCTCACAAAATATTCATTCAGATATTCTAAATGAGTTTATCTGATGACTTATCAAGCCAAACGCATTGAAGAAGTTCGAGATGCATCTTTATAAAACTTTTCCAATGTTTTCACATTCCTTTTAAGACGTGGTAATTGATCGATTAATAGACAGCTGGAATCTCTCTATCGAATTTTTTGCAGAGTATACAAGTGATTATTCCCTTCAGAGAAAATTCAATTTTAGGGATATTATTCTCCTATTCCCCTGAGGGATTTCTTTGATCCCTAAAATAAATTTTAGGAGCACTGTCTCCCATTTTTTGGCGAAATTCTCTAGCAATATTCTTACAGTTGCAGAGGATGGTTAATTCCACCAAAGTCCCTTGCCAATTCTCATCCATGGAATGGTAGGACCATATCAAATTGTAACCATTTCCCAACGATATGAACAACAGATCGAGTCTGTTACGTTAACATTAAACTTCTGGCAGTAAAATTTTCAATATATCCCCAGCGGATCGGAACTCCACCTGTTATTTTGTCCATAGAATGGTAGGCTAATGCAAATTGCTTATGTTAACAACTCCTTATCAAGTTAACATCACACCTCTGACAAGTCACTTTTATAAATCCCCAGGAGGAGAATTTGTCATGATTATTTTGGGCGAAACTCCCTTCTAATTCCAAAGTAGAAATTTGCATCTTATCTTTCCCAGCTTGATTGTCACGTTAATACTTACCTCTGACAATTCTTTAAAGTATTTATCCGTGGAATCTGCAGGAATTCTAATTCTTTTTAACTCCCCAACGAGTATTTAATGGATTCCCTTTGAAGTCTTTTCAGTCCCAAGTGGACTCTTTGGTTGTCACATTAACATTATACCTCTGAGAATTTCTTTCAAAACTCCTGTAAAGAAATACTAAATTCCCCACGGAGTATCAAATCACATTCTCCAATGGAATAACTTTCTTGTCGTCATGTTCAATCAGTCACCTCTGAATGGTAAGACTCTAAGCTTGGTGGTTTCTCAATCAGTTTTGTCTATGTTACCTCTGAACCAACAGATAGCCAAGTCTTATCTTTTTAGTCTGGTAGGGACTATTACCTTTTATTGTCATGTCCAGTTCTCTATCTCTGAATGGCTGAGCTCTGAGTCTAATGTTTCTTTATCGATTATGTCCAGTTTATCACCTCTGAACTGATGGGTGCCCAGATCTCTTCTCCGTTATGGTTCTCAAGCTATCATGTCCAGTTTTTCACCTCTGAACAAACGAGTCCATAACTTTGTTCTCCTTTCCCCTGTCAGGACTGGGAGTTCTTACTGTCAAGTTAGTCAATTACCTTTAAATGGTGTCTCTTAATTGGTCATGTCCAGTCCCATCACCTCTGAACCAATGAGTGCCCAAATTCAATTCACCCTAGTAGTCTTTATTGGATTAGCTGCTATGTTAACATTATGATCTTTGATAATGGATTCAGAATTTAGTATGTCTTAGCCTATCACGTCCAGTTTATCACTGAGTAGACGGGTCCCTAAAATCGAGTTAACCTTCCTTTTGTCGTTATGTCCAGTTCATTACGTCTAAACGACAAGATTCTAAGATTGGTGGATTCTCAATAGGTTATGTATAATCAAACACCTATGAACTGACAGATAACCAAGTCTCACCTTTTCTTTTACCGTTATGTCCAGTTCACCATCTTTGAATGTAGGGCTCTGAATTCAGTAGCTTGTCAATCGGTTATGTCCAGTCAATCATCTTTGAACCGATGATGTTCAGATTTTGTCACGCCTCGCTTCCCAAAATACGGGAAAATGGAGTCGCGATGAGAGTCGGTGACACATATACGTGAGGAGAATGCCCTACGTATACACGCTAAGCCTAAAGTAACATGAACAACCTATATAATCATCTATAAAGGCACGAAAATCACTGCAATAATACATATATTGTCTAACACAATGATAACATAAGAATAAGAATATGAAATATGACTGGATATTTTATAGAGAGAATCAAGGAATAACATGAACAAAAGAGCAATGATACCGATAATCAGGAAGAGAGAGACTCTAGCTCCTCAAGATGCATGTGATCCTCTCCAAATACCTGGTCAGCAATAAATAGCCCCAGATCTGGATATACAAATCCAGGGAGTCAGAACTTCTAGTGAATGTGTAAGAATAAAAAGGAAAGGCATGTAAATATAAATGTAAGCCGACTATGAAACATATATTGTGGAATAAAATGGAAACAATATATAAAACATGAATACAACAACAACAACAACTAAGCCATTTGTCCCAAGTATTTGTGGTAGGCTACAGAACCAAAAGAGAATTACGCCGGATCGGGCACATAGATCAGCTTTCTCCACTCATTCCTATCGAGCAATATGCCTTTTCTAAGACCTTTAGCCTCTATATCTTGTCGTATTACCTCCATCCATGTTTTCTTTGGTCTCCCCTGTGCTCTTTTAACTTGCTCTAAATTGATACGCTCTACTCACTGGACTGACGCATATGTAGGTCTACGTCGCACATGATCAAACCATCATAGGCGATTTTCTCTCATCTAAAACATGAATAGAAAGTAATAAAGTCAGAACAAAACGAGATGCCCAATCGGGTGTCAAGTGTACAGTCAGGTCATTGGTATAATTAGATGTTTACAATCAGTCATATATATCAAGTTCAGTCTATAATGTCAATGTAAGATTTTAGTTTTGTCATTAATTATGTCATTAAATACCAATTGTCACATGCAGTGGTCGCATCCCATACTACACCTACCACATGTGTCAATCAGGGTCCTATATTATTGAAACTGATTGGTTGGAGACATTGTCCATGCTTTAGGTGGGTCCCGTACATACCCGGGACCACGGCCCCAGTTGCCTGGCGTTGAACCTGGCCCGTACCGCTAGGTACTCAGTAATAGTAACAGTAGTAATATCAGATGGATGCCAGTCATCCCCAATAACCCTGCAGTAGAACTCTCATTTCGGCAGCACAACCTGTATCTTAGTCCACCCAAAATATAGACGCTGCCTCCTCCATCAATTTTTTCAATCCTAGTGTAAATTGTCTTTTTATATTATTATTTAATTCAGTTAAATCAGTCAACATCTAGAATACTGGGACGATGCAGTGACAGTAATAGTAATCGAGTAAACGATGAATAGAGCTGTACCGAGTGTTAAGTTCTAACGATATTTTCTTAGTAACTTTCAGTAACATGAATAATTACAGAAACAGGTCCAGATACTGATCCCAGACAATACAATCTCATCTAGAATAAGTCAAATCTTATCCATTGGTGACTCTAAAGTCAATATCTGTTACAGTAACCACCTCAATAAATCAATAATCAGTTACCTCGATCATATCGATCTACTCTAATCCTCTAAGTCATCAATATGTCTCTCTTCTAAATCACTGATGCATACAAGTCTCAATATTTAAATAATACACCCTTCACCATATCCAAATAGTCATCACTATCCAAATCCAATCCAGATCATCGTTTAATCCTCAGTTCCATCAAGCTCAATCAAAAGGATTTAAATCCAATGTAACTACTAGAATGGGCAAACATATAATCTACTAGTTCTGATCAATCCAGTCAAACACATATTTCTCAACTCAAGGTCAACTCCACTCCAGTCGAGTCTACTGACAAGTCTAAATCCAAGATCCCATCTTTTAATAATGAATTTTCTATTTAATCAGTCATCAATTATTCAATTAATTTTTAACTAATTTATCTCCAACGAGGAAGAATCTAGTCTCATAAATTACTCATACAAGTATCCACATACCTAGCTATGATCACAAGTAATCATCATCACCAAAATCAAACTCTCCCATATAATAATAATCTGTAATAAATAGTTTACTCTGTATCAGCCAAAATTCGCTATTCTAATTAATTTGGTCTGCTATCAACCCTAAGTCAACTCGACTTCAATTAAGTCCATCACATATTCAAGATAGTAAAACTCTAACAATTTTTATGATTGGTCCCAGTACCCGGTTCTAGTGTAGGAGACCCAATTTATCAATGAAACATCTTATTTAATTAGTCCTCAAATTTACATTACAATTCTCAACCTGTTATCACCAATAAGGAAAGTCATGCTTAATACTCATATACCTTGAATACTATATCAAATCTATAACAATGTAAACGATATATCAATAAAATGATACCAGGGCATCACAGTATAATAATAGCTGGATATGAAAAGAATAATGCAGAAATCATAGATACATTCTCATGAAATGATAAAAGAGAATGCTAGAATTAAATTAGACCAACATACAAACACTCACCTGAGATCGTCACGGGTCCGAATATAGAATTTGCAAACTAACTCGGTAATCTACATTCAATTTAAATAATAATTATTAGAAATATTAAATTTTTAGCTATTCTAAATGATATAACTACAGAAATAATTTTACAGAGTCACATTTCAGTTTCTGATTTTTTTGAATTTTTCTGAATTAATTTAAGGATAAATTAATTAATAATTTTTAACTGGTCTGTTGCTACAGTAACGGGTCTGCTACAGTGTTAGGTCCGGGTCTGGGTCTGCTACAGTGATTTGCTACAGTAATTATGCTACAGTAAATTTTTGAATTTTATTTTATTTTATTTTATTTTATTTCTTTTTCCTTTTTCTTTCTTTCTATTTTCTTTTTTCTGTAAGTTATTTATTTATTTATTTTTTATAATGGGGCGGGTTCGGGTCTATAAAACAGACCCAGGCACTGGCCTGGTCTGGCCAGGCAGCTCTCGGCCTGGCCTGGCCTGGCCGAGAGCAATATTTGTTCTTTATTATTATTATTTTTTTGCTTAAATAAATCTTAAAATTAATTAAAATTATGAAAATTAAGGGGCATGCCTTAGGTGTTCTACATAATTTTATTGGGATTTTATCATATTTTTTCATGTTGAAATTAAAGCTATTAACTAATGCAGACAACCTATTCGATGAAATGCCTAATCAAAAATAAAATCTCATAATTTGAGATTTACTTACCAGAATTGCTTCCCTTCAGTCAGAATAAGTCCCCTCCATGTTCAGCAAAGATCTGATCTTCTTGTAGTTGGGTTTGAGGAGGTGATATGAGAGGAGAAGGTGTAGAGAGTAGGGTATTATCTTCTTTTTTTCCTCTTTGTTCTAGAGTTTTGCAAAGAGATAAATGGTGTATATATAAATCCCCCTACCTGTAATCTCACTCTGAAATTCGTGCCTTAAGATCAGAGGAAGTTGTAGAGAGTGAAAACATGTGGGAGAGAAGACGGAGGAGAAGTTAGAGAGAGTGGGAGAAAGTGGGGGAGTTGAAGTTATTGTAGTGAGGGTTAAATAAAAAAGTGTGATAGTAAACACCATAAATAAGTGTGGCCCCTTAGTAAAGTCATTGGGCTCTTGGGCTTGGGTATTTGGGTTCAAAACTTAGTCTTAGAAAAAATATGGCATTTTTTATTTTCATTTTATTTTCTAATTTCTTTCTTTTTCTTTTTGAATAAATAATTTAAGTATTATTTTATTGGATTAAACTCTATTAATTAAAAAAATCCTCAAAAATTCTCAAAAATAGAAAAAGTCATTTTGAACATTGCTATGAAGTCGGATATTTGAAATTCGTTCCTGATTATTAATTAAAAATCCTGGAGTTAGTCTGTGACAGCAATCGACCCCAAATTGAGATTCTTCTCCAATAATTTTAAAAAATTTTAGAAAATTTAGAAAAATTCAAAATAATGGGAAATAATATCTTGAGCTGAAATGGCCTCAATCCGGCTACCAAGATGATTAAATCGGGTATCAGATAATAGGATTGATACTTGTACATAGGGAACCAATGGTTACAATCCTACCTACCTTACAAAAACTTCATCCCCGAAATTTCAATAAGGCGAGGAAAGATAAAAATCAAGTTAAAAGAGAAGATGAAGCTTTCACACAGCTTCTCATTGCATCAAGGGTCCACCATGCTTCCGCAGCGCCACTTTGATCTCTGTTATCAGGTTCAACATGGAGTAACTGATTCCAAGAAAAAAGATCAGGTAGAAGAATCGAGAAGAAGAATAAGAATCAAAATGGAATCCAGATAATTCCTAAGAGAAGAGTTGAAATCAGGGATATCAAAAGAATCAAGTGATAGATTTTCAAAGAAATGACACATGATTCCCAAGTGGACTTAGTATCACTGTGTAAGTAATATATGTATATTGCAGTGTTGCTATAACATTTTCAGGTCAGTGGTAAGAACCAGTCCTTTTTATTTTGAACCTGGTTCTGATACCAAGAAAACCCTGTCACGCCCCGCTTTCCAAAATACGAAAAACGAAGTCGCGACGTATACGAGGAGAATGCCCTTTGTATACACGCTAAGCCTAAAGTAACCTGAACAAGCTATATAATCATCTATAAAGGCACTAAAATCACTGCAATAATACAAATAATGTCTAACACAATGATAACATAAGAATAAGAAAATGAAATATGACTGGATACGATATAGAGAGAATCAAGAAACAATATGAATAAAAGAGCAGGGATACCGATAATCAGGAAGAGAGAGACTCCCGCTCCTCAAGGTGCATGTGATCCTCTCCAAATACCTAGTCAGCAATAAATAGCTCCATATCTGAATACAAAAATCCAGGGAGTCAGAACTCCCAATGAATGTGTAAGAATAAAAAGGAAAGGCACATGAATATAAATGTGAGCAGACTATAAAACATATATACTGGAATAAAACAAAAATAACATATAAAACTTGAATAGAAAGTAATAAAGTCAGTTAGTAAAAAACTAGATGTCCAATCGGGTGTTAGGTGTACAGTCAGGTTATTGGAATAATCAGATGTCTACAACCAGTCATTTATATCAAGTTCAGTCTACAATGTAAATGTAAGATTTCAGTTTTGTCATTAATTATGTCAGCGAACACCAATTGTCACATGCAGTATACACATCCCATACTACACCTACCACACGTATCAATCAGTGTCTTAAGTTATTGAAACTGATTGGTTGGAGACATTGTCTATGCTTTAGGTAGGTCCCGTACATATCAGGGACCACGACCCCAGATGCTTGGCTCTGAACCAGGCCCGTACCGCTAGGTACTCAGTAACAATAACAGTTATAGTAGTAATATCAGATGGATGTCAGTCATTCCCAGGAACCCTGCAGTGGAACCCCCATTTCGGCTGCGCAACATGTATCCTAAGTCCACCCAAAATATAGCGCTGTCTCCCCCATTAATTTTCTAATACCAGTGTAAGTTATCTTTTTATATTATTATTTAATTTAGTTAAATCAGTCAATATCCATGTTACCTAGAATACCCGGATGATGTGGTAGCAGTAACAGTAATCGAGTAAATGACGAATAGAGCTGTACCGAGCGTTATGGTCTAACGATGTTTTCTTAGTAACTTTCAGTAACATGAATAATTATAGAAACAAGTCCAGACACTGATTCTATACAATACATTCTCATCTAGAATCGTCAAATCTCATCCATTGGTGACTCCAAAGTCAATATCTGTTACAGTAACCACCTTAATAAATCAATAATCAGTTACCTCGATCATGTCGATCTACTCTAATCCTCTAAGTCATCAATATGTCTCTCCTCTAAATCACTGATATATACAAGTCTCAATATTTAAATAAATACACCCTTCACCATATCCAAAAATTCATCGCTATCCAAATCCAATCCAGATCATCGGTTAACCCTCAGTTCCATCAGGCTCAATCAAAAAGATCCAAATCCAATGTAACTACTCGAATGAGCAAACATATAATCCACTAGTTCTGATCAGTCCAGTTAAGCACATATTCTCAACTCAAGGTCAACTCCACTCCAATCGAGTCTACTAATAAGTCTAAATCAAAAATCCCATCTTAAAATAATGAATTTTCTATTTAATCAATCATCGATTATTTAATTAATTGTTCAACTAATTTATCTCCAACAAGGAAGAATCAAGTCTGATAAATAACTCATACAAGTATCCACATACCTAGCTATGATCACAAGTAATTATCATCACAAAAATCTAACTCTCCCATATCATAATAATCTGTAATAAATCATTTACTATGATCTGCCAAAATCCTCTATTCTAATTAATCTGGACCCTAAGTCAACTCGGCTTCATGAGATAAGTACGTCTAAGAAATAATCTAAATAAGAAAACCCTCATATATATATGCCATATGCCCCATGTCACCATAACCTGAGCTCATACAATGTAACAGAATAACAATGTCAGGAATAATCACAGTGTCACAAAAATCATATACAGGTAATGAATAGGATAGCTTAATCATACAATAATAATCAGTGTCGCCTGTTATCCTAATCATTTCCTTTTAGTGTCCCATACCGGGTCCGCACTCCAGTAGAACCTAATCTGAACACTGATATACGGACACCATTATTCGAATGAGAAAGTGATTCAATAACACCTGCTCCTGACTTTATTATTATTTGCTAACTAAGTTATATCTGATACAGGGTCATGTGTTGGGTCACAAGCATGCCGGTTCAATTTAATAAACAAGAGTTCAGGAAAGCTAACAATAAATATTAGTACCGTCTGATATTTCAATCATCTCCCTACCACCACTAGTAGTCTATACTAGGATGTATACTTCAGTAGAACTCATTTGGTTTTGATATGTGAGTACCAATATCTGAACAAAGGAGAGACCAAATGTCCCACGTTTCTAATATTATTACTGTTATTTGTCAGGTGCTGGATTAGGACGATAGGAAAGCCATGAATGCGGTACCTAGAGGTGGCCCCCACGGATACCAAAAGGTGGTCCCCACCACATGTGTGGTGTGGCACTTAGCTCCATACCATATGCATTCCGGGTAATAGGTGCAAAGAGGACGCGATGTGGATACCTAGAGGTGGCCCCTACGGATACCAAGAAGTGGCCCCCACGGATACCAAGAGGTGGCCCCCCACCATGTGTGTGGTGTGACATTTTGCTCCGTGTGGCACTTAGCTCCACTCGTCATCCCTATGGTTCAGGTACATGAGATTTGATATCGGTAACAAATTAGGAGTCAGATATCAGTTGTCGGGTGATTATCAGGTCAGGTAACATGATACAGGAAAACATATAATTAAATATTTCAAACTCTTCATAACCATTAATAGACAAGTAGGCAATTAGCAAGCAAGCAACCATCCAAGCAGAGCTAAGCAAACTAGAGACATAGACAACAAATAGTTTTTAGTCACTAGAGCACTTGACGGAGCCACTGGAATGATTCGGCTTAAAGGGCGAGTTTAAAATCCGACAGAGTTCCGCCTAGAAGAATCTAGTGATAAAGTATTGAGCGCTAGGCATGCCTACCAGGCCAAGCATAAGAGACCATCAGTCTAAGCATACTCCTCTTTCGAGGAAGTGGGCGAGATCTCGGAGGCTAAAGTACGCTCGGGTCTAAGCGCACTCTCGGTAGCTACCACAAAACCCATAAGGGTGCAAGTACTAAAACTAATTGGGAGCCTGAGAGTGGGCAAAAATCCAGAGTCGGTACAAAGGTACCTACACTGTTAGTACCACACAGGCATATATATAAACGTGATAAGAATAGACTATATCATGGAGTGAAGAAGCCCAGGGGCTGAGTAGAGAACCCGGAGGCTAAACAACCAAGAAGGATCGACCACGCATGGTATGAAGTAGTAAAGAACACATCTCTGGTATGATATATGTACAAGAAATAAACTACTCTAGTACAAACATTCGTCACAAGCATATACATGTACAATCCTCGGCTCGGCAACATACAAATACAAGGGCACAATATAAAATACGAATACAAACTCAAATATAAAATAAAATACAAGTCGACCCGACGAGGGGGAAATCCAAAGCGAGGGGAGACACTCGCCTATAAATCTGAAAAATACCGTAAATCTTCAAAATCCCAAAGCATGTGGACGCCACCAAAACATTTAAATATATAAATAATTTTTTTTGAGAGAGAGAGAGCTAGAGAGAAACAAGAGAAAGAAACAGGGAATCAAGAGAGAGAGAGACAACATGAGAGAGAAAAAAGCAATGGATAGAGAAAAGTGGGGGGCTGCTGCTCCCCACTGCTATTCACGGCCAGGCCCCTAGCTTGGCTGTGGTCCAGGCAGGGCCGGCCGCGCCAGCCCCTTGGTGGTCGCCGGCCAGGGGTGGCCGCTTCGGCCACCTAAAGGAGGGCGAGAGGAAGTGGGGAGTGAGGGGGAGGAGATGGTGGTGATTGGTGAAGCTTTATGGAGATGATGGTGATGGTGATGAGGTGGCGGTATTGGCTGGAGAAGGAGGAGGTGGTGGAAATGAGGAGATTGAGGTGGTGGAGATGGTGGAGGGAGGGGTGGATTTGAGAAGGAAGAAGGAGATGATAGAGTTAATGTTGGAAGTGGTGGAAGAGGAGATAGAGATAGGGGTGGCCAGAGTTGGGCTCACTGCCAGCCAGAATCGCTGGCCAGGGTCGCCGGAGGTGATGGTGTGCTGGCCATTAGGGAAAGAAGAGAGAGGGAGAGGTGAAATTTGAGGGTGGAGGGGAGAGAGAGGGAGAAGGAGAGAGAAATAGAAAGAAAATGGGAGAGATTACAAAGAGAGGGTTGGAAGGGAGAAAGAGGAGGAGGCGGCGGCTTGGGCTGCGTTTTGTCCTGGGGAGAAGAAACACGGAAAAAATGAAAAGGAAATGAAAGAAAAAGGAAGAAATAAGGAAAGAGAGAGAGAAGGAGATATTTTTGGGGGGATATTTGAGGTGTGTGGAGGTGAATAAAGGGGAAATAAAAGAAAAATAAAAAAGAAAAAAGAGAGGAAAAAGGAGTGTATGAGAAAAATAGAAGAGGAAAAAAAAAAGAAAAGGAAATATATAGATAAAACTCCGGATCCGGGAAAATCCCAAAAACACCGAAAATGCTAGAAAAATGGACTAACTCGGAAAGGTCTCAAAAAATTCTCAAAAATAGTAAATATTATTTTAAGCTTATTTGGTGAAATTGGATTCAAGAAATTAAATCTCGTTTCCTAAATAAAAAATCCTAAAATCTTCTAGTGATGCTGGTCGATACCAAATCCGGTCAAACTTCGATAAATTCTGAAAAATCCCTAAAAATGAGTTTAGATAGAAAATCTGATTCTAAAAGATATTATGAAAGCGGTTTTCAGAAATTCAACTCTGACTGTAAGTTAAAATCCTAGAATCGGCCAGCAATACGGTCGACACCGATTTTGAAGATTTTGTAAATTAATTTAGAAAAATTTCAGAAAATCATGAAAAATTTAGAATATTGGAAAATGATGTTTTAAATTGAAATCAGTCAAATCTAACTACTAAAGAAATCAAATCAAGCAATACACTAGGATCGAGCCCTCGATTCAGACTAGGGTTGACTCCGAGTCCATGAACCTAGATCCAAAGCAAAACAATCATATAGATAATCATAAAACAAAAATAAATACAGAAAGTAAATCGAAAAATATGATCAAAAAATCATAATATGCATCTATGTACGTATTCTGGGAGTAGGGTGTTACATTCCATCCACCTTATAAAAATTGCGTCCTCACAATTTCGATAAGGGGTAAAATGAACCAAAAAGGATAGGGATGGGAAATATACCAATTAAGATATGAATCGCTACGGGTAGTGCTCTCAAGTCGACTGAACAATAATCAGAATATAAACATCATCTGCATTTCTGCCGTTTAAATCTTCGAACGATGCCATATAACACTGACCTGATATTATTTCATTATCTGAGAGATCTAAAGTTGTACTTGATGAAGGGTCTATAATAAAATTTTTAATGTGATGTATGCTTAATATTACTCCGAGAATAGACCAGAATACTGAAGATATAGAAAACCCTGATAATACTGAGCATAATAAAGAAGACCGATAATTAAGAATTTCGAGTACTGGGCATCGATCACTCTGAAAGATATAGCCAAGAATATAGAATAATTGTTGAGAAGCCTGAATACTGACTTCTGAAAGATAAATCGATTGTAGATCAATTTTGAGAATACGCGAACTTCATAGAGTTGACCAAAGAGATCATATAATAGCTTTGTTCAATACTCTGCCGCTACATCTCCAGTCTATCCATATCTTAAGTTGGTATAAAGAAGACGGAAACTAGAAAGTGAAAGGATTCAGGAATCAAAGAACGGATGATCAAGAAGGAATAGATAACTTTGTACTTATAGTTGGACTATATAACCGGGATCCATGCTATCCAAATATCTTTACCATTAATTTGCCATCTGGATGTACTAAGGATGTGAGAGCTTAGGCTCTGATACCATCCTGTAACACCCCGATCCCACAGACACGAAGACATTACTGCGACGTATATATGTGGTCAAAAATACCCTCACATAATACGCTCAGCATCAGTACAGGCAAGAATCAGAGTTCAAAAATATATAGTGCATCATACATTCCAACATATGAGTACAATTATAAAGTTATCACATGAGTGACACAATATTACAAGAATATTATATCACTGATAGGCGCAAATATGAAAATACAAAGAGATATACCATAATGATCTGTACAAAAGACGCTCACGAGTCACAAAAGAAAAACTCTTAAGCCGAGCAGGGGGCCTGGAAGGATAGAACCTCAGACGGTCTACCAATGATCCACGCTTCCGCTGAACATATTTGATCAGCAACTGGGAGAATCCATAAGCTTCAAGCTCTAGGATCTGGACATGAGGGTGCAGGGGAGTCAGAACTCCCTAACGAGTGGTATGGTTAATGCCAAGTGGCGTGCATAGATAAGCACACGTGTATCGATAAATTTGAGTCAAAAGAGCATGTACTGAAAATCGTATCTTGAACACAGGCATACAGGAGCAAGTAAAGAGATAGTAAGTGATATCAAGTAGGGAATATCCATGGTATAATATGATAAGAATGGGAGACTAGGGGTAAAACGCAAGTGGTAAGCCAAGATGTAAACATATATGAAATAATAATAATAATAAAACCAGAAATCTGATGTAAAATTTGATGAAAGCAATTACGGCAAAACTAGCGATACAAACCAAGTTTACGACTTTACGAGATAAGTATGTCAAAGGAATAATCCAAACAAGAAAACCCTCATATATATATATCACATGCCCTATGTCACCATAACCTGAGCTCATACAATGTAACAGAATAACAATGTCGGGAATAATCACAGTGTCACGAAAATCATTTACAGGTAATGAATAGGATAACTTAATCATACAATAATAATAATCAGTGTCGCCTATTATTCTAATCATTTCCTTTCAGTGTCCCATCCATTGGCAGTTCACACCGGTCTACACTCCGGTAGAACCCAATTTGAACTCTGATATACAGAAACCATTATTCAGATGAGAAAGTGATTCAATAACACCCGCTCCTAACTTTATTATTGTTTGCCAATTAAGTTATATCTGACACAAGGTCATGTGTTGGGTCACAAGCATGCCGGTTCAATTCAGTAAACAAGAGGTCAGGAAATCCAATAATAAACATCAGTACAGTTTGATATTTTGATCATCTCCCTACCAGTATCTCACACCACTAGTAGTCCGTACAAAGGATGTGTGTACTCAAGTAAAACTCATTTGGATCTGATATGTGAGTACCCATATCCGAACAAAGGAGAGACCAAATATCCCACATTTCTAATATTATTATTGTTTCTTGTCAGGTGCTGGATCAGAAAGACAGGAAAGCCACGGATGCGGTAGTGATACCTAGAGGTGGCCCCCATGGATACCAAGAGGTAGCCCCCACCACATGTGTATTGTGGTACTTTTCTCCGTGTGGCACTTAGCTCCATACCATATGCATTTCGGTTAACAGGCGTAAAGAGGACGCGATGTGGATACCTAGTGGTGGCCCCCACGGATACCAAGAGGTGGCCCTCACCACGTGTGTGATGTGAAACTTTGCTCCGTGTGGCACTTAGCTCTACTCGCCATCCCTCTAGGTTCAGGTACATGAGATGTGATACCAGTAACAAGTCAGGAGTCAGATATCAGTTGTCAGGTGATTAACAGGTCAGGTGACATGATACAGGAAAACATATAATTAAATATTTCAAACTCTTCACGATCATTAATAGATAAACTAGAAGGCAGGCAATTAGCCAGCAAGCGAACATCCAAGAGGAGCTAAGCAAGTTGAATGCGTGGACAACAAATAGTGTTTAGTCACTAGAGCGCTTGACAGAGCCACTAGAATGACTCAGCTTAAAGGGTGAGTTTAAAATCCAGCAGAGTTCTGCCTAAACGAATTTAGTGATAAAGCGCTAAGTGCTAAGCATGCCTATCAGGTGGAGCATGAGAGACCTGACGGTCTAAGTGCACTCCTCTTTTGAGGAAGTGGGCGAGAGCCCAGAGGCTAAAGTACGTTCGGGGTCTAAGCGCACTCTCGATAGCTACCACGAAACCCATAAGGGTGCAATGCCTAAAACCAATTGGGTAGCTAGCCCAAGAGTGGGCAGAAACTCAGAGTCGGTATAAGGGCACTTGCATTGTTAGTACCACACAAACATACATATAAACATGATAAGAATAGACTACCATGGAGTGAAGAAGCGTGGAAGCTGAGTAGAGAGCCCGGAGGCTAAACAACCACGAAGGGTCGGCCACGCATGGTATAACATAGTGAAGAACACATCTCAGGCATCATATATGTACTGAAATAAACTATCCTAGTACAAATATTCGTCAGATGTATATACATGTACAATCTTAGGCACTCAGCCACATACAAATACAAGGGTATAGCCCAATAAACTCAAATACAGAACAAAATGGCACTCGGTCACATACAAATACAAGGGCACAACCCAATACAAAATAGGAATACAAACTCAAATACAGAACAAAATACAAGTTGACCCGCTGAAGTGAGAAAACCCAAAACGAGGTGAGGACACTCGCCTATAAATCTAGAAAATGACGTAAATCTTCGAAATCCTAAAGCACGTGCACGCCACCAAAACATATTAAAATATATAAATATTTTTTGAGAGAGAGCTAGAGAGAAACAAGAGAGAGAAATAGGAAATCAAGAGAAAGACAACATGAGATAGAAAGGAAGCAAGGGAGAGAGAAAAGTGGGGGGCTGCTGCCCCCCACTGCTACTCATGACCAGGCCCCTGGCCTGGCCGTGGCCCAGGCGGCCAGCCCTTGGTGGTCTCCGGCCAGGGGTGGCCACATCGGCCACCCAAAGGAGGGGGAGAGGAAGTGGGGAGTGAGGGGGAGGAGATGGTGGTGATGGGTGGAGGTTGGTGGAGATGATGGTGATAGTGACGAGGTGGTGGTGGTGGTATTGGTTAGAGAAGGAGGAGGTGGTGGAGATGAGGTGGTTGAGATGGTGGAGGGAGTGGTGGATTTGAGAAGGAAGAAGGAGATGATGGAGCTAATGGTGGAGATAGTGGAAGAGATGGAGAGAGAGAGGGGTGGCCAGAGTTGGGCTCAAAGCCGGCCAGAGTCACCAGAGGTGACGGTATGCTAGCCATAAGGGAGAGAAGAGAAAGTGAGAGAGGTAAAATTGGAGGGTGGATGAGAGAGAGAAGGAGAAAGAGAGAAAAATTGAAAGAAAAAAAAGGAGAGATTAGAGAAGAGAGGGGGAGAATTTTGGGAGGGAGAAGGAGGAGGAGGAGGCGGCTCGGGCTGCATTATGGCCAGGGTGAAGAAAAAGAAAAAAAATGAAAAGAAAAAGGAAGAAAAAAGAAGAGATAAGGATGAAATACACCTAGAGGGAGTGAATAGGTGTTTTGTTAATCAAATGCAATTTTAAAACTACTTATGATGAATTATGCAAACAGTCACTCGAAACAAGAATTGAAGTCGAATTCCCCGTGAAGGGCTCTAGAACTTCTCTTTAATTCCTTTAGATAGAAGTTGAGGTGCTCAATTGCCTCCTTATTGATATGAGTATAGACCGGTAATGAAAGCGATGAAATGAAAGCAATTATCGAATGCAAGATGAACAATTACACAAGTATAAAAAGCAATAGAGATCAAGACACAAGCAATCACAAAGTCAAAGGAATTGTTCCAAGGTTCGAGCCATTGCTCTACGTCTCTGCCTTCACCATTATGAAGGATTTCACTATCCTCTAATTATCCTCTAAGGGATCTTCCACAAAGAGACCTTACACAAAGGAATTACAACCTGGTCTACACAAGACCGGAGTATACAACTCCACCAACTCAACCCTTTACACAAGAGGTAGCACAAAGCCATTTGAGGTTACAAAGTTCTTGGTGATCCAACAAGATCACTAATACACTCTCTCTCTTACAACTTCCTATAGATTAGAATATGAAGTGTTGCTTAAGAAGTTAAGTGAGAGATGAAATTCAGTTAGAAAGAATAAAAGAGCTTTAAAACCAACTGTGAAAGAAAGAACTTGAAGATTGGAAGCTAGAAAATTTTTTCTCTTTTAAACAAACTTGAATACTCATAAACTTCTTCTCTAAACCCAAAACCAATGACCCATATATATATAGGCAATGAATAAATATCATTTATAAATCATAGAAGGTCATTTGTGGTGTGTTTAGACACTTGGAAACCAAAAATGCCCGTTAAAATTCACTAATAACAAAACAGATCTAAAAACTAGTCATTATAGCCAACTGGTAGGCTGTCGGTCGACCAACCGGTCGACCAACAGCTCATCCAGAAAAGAGCCGTTGGCTTCGGTCGACCGGGCGGTCGACCGCTCGGCAGTTCAAAAGAAAAAAAAATAAAATATCGGTCGATTGGGTCAGTCGACCGACTCTAACTGAGAGTTAGGGTATCTCAGTCGGTCGACCGATTGGTCGACCGCAAGGGTTAGCGGTCGATCGGTCAGTCGACCAACAACATACACAAACATGCACACCCCTTGGCCAAAGGCCCGGTCGACTGGGCGGTCGACCATTTTGGCCTGAAATGGGCAATGGTCCACCGTCCGGTTGACCGTTCTGGCCTGAAATAGTTTTCTGGAGTGTTTTAAAGTTTCAAATAATTTCAAAGTATTTTGTATTGTTTTATAGGTATGTAGCAATGTATAGGTGATGAAATACATGTTTTAAACTTGTTATAAAATTTTAAAAAAATTATGAGACACGTATCAAAACAAAACATGCAAAATATCAATATTACTAAAACTTTATTTTTTTGAAATCGTATATTTTGTGTGTTACTTCTTGAGCATCACTACAATATTTTATATTTTAAAAAACTAATATCTTTCAAGACTCTAGGTGATTATAAGATCTTCAACCGGGCTTCTCCATTAGCAACGTCGAGTGCTTTGAGTTTTAATCCCGTATTTGAATTTTCTTGAGTCTTCAACACCTTCCTTTAGAGGAAGAAAAGTCCTTGAATCCTTAAAATCCTAAAATATACTTAAACACTTGAACTTGATTAGTACTAAATAATCACATATATTTTGTTATCATCAAAACCATAAACCGGGTGATTGTAATCTTGGGCCAACAAACTCCCCCGTTTTGATGATGACAAAACATATGAGTTATTTAAAATAAAAGATAGGAAAGAGCTCGGGAAAGCTCCCCCCTCAAAGTATGCTATCCATCAAGTGCAAGAAAATATTATGACTTTAAATAGATTTGATAATATAAGCAAGTCACACATATACACATATATAAAGATGCTACCAATTTTAGAATAATATGCATATATAGCCTACCATCTTTCCAATCCTCTCCTCCTTCCTCCAAAAATAATATGCAATGAATAAAAATAATGAATCATGGCATTGCATATAAGCATGGAAATGGATATAGAATACCAAAACAACTTAATAACTCAATACTCAAATATCTCTCCCCCTTTTTGTCATGCATCAAAAAGGGAAAAACGTCAAATAAGAAAGAGATATTAATTTAAAAAATACATGTACAAAGGATTTAAAAATACTTGAAACAATTGCAAAACTTATGAATCTATAATACAAATACTTAACTTACAACAAATGAATGAAAATCTATTATAATCTAGTGGTTAAGTAAAAATGTCTGCAAGTTGAAAATCGGTGGAAACATGATCAATTTCAATATCGCCTTTCTCATAGTGATCTCTAAGAAAGTAATATCGAATATCTATATGCTTAATCTTGCTATGTTGATTTGCATTTTGGTCATATTAATGGTGCTAGTATTATCACAAAATAGTTTAATATAGTCATAATGCAAATCATAGTCAAGGAGAGTATATTTCATCCAAAGGATTTTTACACAATAAGCCTCGGCTGCAACATACTCCGCCTCAGTGGTTGAAAGTGAATTTTATTTCTTGAAAGACCACAAAATAAGACAATTTCCTAGAAATTGACAAGTGCCACTAGTGCTCTTCATATCCACTCTACAACCGGCATAGTCAGCATCCGAATAACTCGTCATGAAAAATTGTCTAGTTTTCAGATACCACAAGATCATTCCAATAGTACCCTTAGGATATCTAATAATGTGTTTTACCGCAATTAAGTGAGACTATTTAGGACAAGATTAAAATCTAGCACATAAACACACACTAAACATAATATCCGGCCTACTAGCCGTTAAATAAAATAAACTACCAATCATGCTTCTGTTGGCCCAGAGGCCTTCCACTCTAGCTTTGATGATGATTAACTCATGAAGTTATGTTTACTAATAATCTTATGATGTTTAGTTTCAGATCCTTAATCAAGATATTAGTAAGTGATTAGCTTCAACAAAGGTGTTTTGGAGCTTCTCACATGGTGATTCAAGAGCCCGAGCATCAAGATCATATATAGCACTCGTTGGAGTCAAGCTCGGTGGATCACGGTTTGGATCGAGTCGGCTTGAAGACGGAGTTCATCAAGAAGACTTCGGTACATAGTTTAGTTCATGTTTTAGATCCATGTATAAAGATTAGATAGTGTAGTATGCTCAAGTTCACAACACACACACGTTTCATGTTTTGGTTTTCGGTTTTGGTTTAACCGATCTTGGTTTTCATGAATAGATAGATTCAAAACAAGTTTACATGGTTTAATGTATATTAGATTTGTTCTATATACATGCATGCTTCAACTATTTAAACAAACTTATTTTGATATGCTTATTCATGTGTTTGGAGTTTTGTGTTTTAACAAAACATATTTTTGGATTTATAGTCAAAAACATTGATATATATCTTTATATATATACTAGAGTATATCCATATACTACATGCCTAAAAGTTGTTTAAATATCATGTTTTTGTATTTGGATGAGTTTTGGAGAAATCGCTTTTCCATTTGAAAAATCCAAGTTTTAGAAAATATAGTTTTTGGTTTTCGGCAAAATTTTCATAACACAAAAAGAGTTCAAAATGTTTGTAACTTGGTTTGATTTTTACTCAAATAAGTTTGTATATCAATGTATTATACTGAACTTATTTTTGTGGATTTTTAGAAATTTTATGGGATTTATTTGAGAATTAAAAACCCTATTTTTTAGTCCTTTAATTGCTTCTGCCAGGCCCTGGCGGTCGACCGGAATGGTCGATCGGACGTGCACGAGACGTGCACAAAGGCCATTGGGTTTGGCCGGTCGACCGGGCGGTCGACCGACTGAAGTCCCCTTACTCTCGGGTAAGGGCGGTCGACCGGTGGTTGGCAACGGTCAAAATTCGACCGTTGGCCGGTCGACCTGCCGGTCGACCGGATGGTCAAATCTGACCATATTTGCAGCCAATGGTTAGTTTTTTAAAGAGGCTATAACAACCCCATTTGAGAGAGCTTTTGTCTAAGAATTTTCAACGCAAAAATTTCCTACTTCCTAAGTGTTTTCAGCAAAAAGTTTTTGAGTTCAAATTCCTATTCTCTATTTGTTTTTAAAGTGTTTTGTTATTTCAAAGAAAATAGTCTTTTGGGAATTGTTTTTGATCTAAAAATTCTATATCTTTTGGAGAGTTTCCCAAGTGATTTTCTTTATTAAAAACACTTTATTTTCCACACTTGAGCTTATCATTCTATCCTCTCTATACGATTCCCTTTTTTGTGGAAAAGAAATTGATTTGTGGTCTTTTGATCACCAAGTTGTAAACCCTTATCATTGCTTGGCTTTGTGCCTTTCCCTCTTAGTGTAGAGGAGGTTGTGTAATTGTGTTGTATCCCTCAAGTGTGAGGTGATCCTTGTTTGGCTTTGTGCTTATCTCTCATTTGTGAGGTGGATATTGTGGTGGCTTTGTGCCTAGCCTCTAAGTGTAGAGGTTGTTTTGGTTGAGAGAGGAGTTGTGTACTCCATATTGTAATTGCCCCAAATCTTCGGTGGAGGTTCCCTGTATGGGAGTCTTGTGTGGACAAGTTAGTGGATTGGAAATCCTTCTGTGTGAAGGCGGAGACGTAGAGCTGGGTGCTCGAATCTCGAAACAAATCTCGTTGTTTGCGTTTGATCCATTGACTCTAACTCTCTCTCTTTATTTTGTGCCATTGCATCATTTCATATTGCTCAAACATATTATATGCTTGGCTTGTTTGTGTGTGCCTCACTTGTGCTTAACCACGAGAGCTTCATATAACGCCTCAACTCTTATTCAGAGGAATCAAGAGGAGTTAGTCCAGAGCCTTCACCGAGAATTCGGCTACACTCGTTGGTTGCATTAAGTGTAGTTGCAATTAAGTTTTAAATTCCGCATTTAGTTCACTAGATTAGCCGTACACCTATTCACCCCCCTCTAGGTGTACCTTCAGCTTCTTAAAGTTTAATGTCTACATTTATACCTTGTTCATCCTTATTAAGCTTTGTAGTAATGGCCATGGGAGTCTTACTTAGCTTTGCATCTTCAAGTCCAAACCTCTTGATGAGTTCTCTTGTGTACTTGACTTGATTAATGAAGATCCCATCATTCATTTGCTTGATTTGGAGTCCAAGGAAGTAATTTAGCTCTCCCATTATAGACATCTCAAACTCGTTCTTCATGCATAATTCAAATTCTTTACAAAGCTTGTCATTAGTAGATCCAAAAATAATATCATCAACATAAATTTGAACAATTAGGATATCACATCTACATGCTTTGTAAACAAAGTGGTGTCAACTTTACCTTTAACAAAATCATTTGAAATTAAAAAAGTTGAAAGCCTTTCATACCAAGCTATTGGAGCTTGTTTTAAACCATATAAAGCTTTATGAAGTTTATAAACAAAATTCAGAAGTGTAGGATCAACAAACCCGCTGGGGGGGGGGGTGTTCAACGTACACTTCCTCTTCTATAAAATCATTTAAAAACGCACTTTTAACATTCATTTGAAAAAGTTTGAAATCTTTAAAAGAAGCAAAGGCAAATGTCATCAGAATGGCTTCAAGCAGTGCTAGGGTGCAAAGGTTTCCTTAAAATTGATACCTTCGATTTGGGTGTAACTTGGCCACTAACCTAACTTTATTTATAATAACATTACCCGACTCATCCAACTTATTCATAAAGATTCATTTAGTACAAATAGTTGGTCTACCATGGGGTCTAGGAATAAGATGCGAAACTTGGTTGCGCTTAAATTAATTGAACTCTTCTTGCATTGCAAGCAACCAATATGAATCGGCCTCAGCTTCGAGGATGTTTTTGGACTCAATGTGCGAGATAAAAGCAAAATGGCCACATAAATCATGGAGTTTGGATCGAGTAGCTACCCCCTTGGATACATCACCTATGATGAGGTCCTTGGGATGATTTAAAGCAAATCCCTAATCCTTTGGAAGTGGTTGTGTTGGCTCCACTTTAACCTCTTGAGCTTCACCTTATTCATCAATCTTTGGCTTTTCTTCTTATATAGGTGAGTCCTTCAAAGTTATCTTCTCCATTTCTTTAGCTAAGGAATCAATCTCTACAACATTCTTCATAAAAGCATTAGATTCCTCAAACTTGACATGTATAAATTCTTCAATAGTCAAAGAAAATCTATTAAAGACTCTATAGGCCTTACTAATATTTGAATACCCAATAAATATGGCTTCATAAGATTTGACATCAAATTTTTCTAAATTATTTTTAGTGTTTAAAGTAAAGTATTTACAACCAAAAACTTTAAAGTAAGAAACATTAGGTTTTCTCAAATAGTAAATTTCAAATGAAGTTTTAGAAGTATTTTTAAAAAATAAATTCTATTTGAGATATAACATGATGTGTTTACGACCTCGGCCTATAAATATTGAGGGAGTCTGTATTCATTTATCGTTATCCTAGCCATTTCTTGAAGAGTACAATTCTTCCTTTCAACGATTCCCTTTTGTTGTGGAGTTCTAGGACATGATAGTTCATGTTTAATTCCATGTTCTTCACAATAGGTGATAAAGAAATGGTTAATGAATTCACCACCTCTATCACTTCTTATGCGTAAAATCAGAAACTCTTTTTCTAAACACTTGAAAATGTGAAAAAGCTTGATCTTTGTGTTCTAAAAAGAAAACCCATGTAAAACGAGAAAAATCGTCAACCAAAACAAAGATGAAACGATTTCCACTTAGACTTTTGGTTTTAGTGGGATCAAACAAATTCATGTAAATTAACTCCAAAGGTTTTGATGTCATAATATCCTTGATAGTTTTGAAAGAGGACTTGGTTTGTTTCTCAAGTTGGTACGCATCGCAAATGCTGTCCTTTTCAAATTTCAAATAAGGAATACCTTTCACCACTTCTTTATTGTTAATTCTAGATAGATGGTCAAATGAAACATGGCCTAGTCTCCTATGCCATAACTAAGATTCTTCATTAAAATCATTTAAACATGTAGCATTGCAATGTAAATTAGACATATCAATCATGTACACGTTATTTCATGAAAATCGGAAAGCACACGTACATTGGTCTGTCTATCTAAAACATTTCAAGCTAGATCATCGAAAACTACTTTAAAACTATCACAAAGTTGACTAATACTCAAGAGGTTATGCTTGAGACCATCAACTAAAATAACATTTTCAATTAAAGGAGATGCGCCGATTTTGATGTTACATATACCGATAATTTTTCCTTTCGAATCATCTCTGAAGGTAATTGTGCCACCTTCATGGTATCTTAATAGGGTTGCAAAATTGTTGATATCCCAAGTCATATGCCTTGAGCAACCACTATCAAGATACCACCACTCCTGACGTCTTGGAGCCTTGGTGTGTACCTATATCAAGTAACGAATCGGTTGATTTTGGTACCCAAATTTTCTTGGGTCCTATAATGTTAGATTTTTGAACCTAAATATGATCATTAGAAGCATTTATTCTATCAAAATAAAATTTAGCCAAGTGTCCTTTTCGGCCACAATAAGTGCATGAATAAACTCTACCATATATAAAAGCTTGATGTGAGTGTGGGATGTGAACATGCTTGGTTTGTGTAGAATGTCTATCATGATGTGTATGTAAATGTTGTGATTTAGGAGTGTGGGTATGTGTAGTATGATGAGCAAGTGTAGTATGAACATGTTTCTTTAGAGTATGTTTCTTAGGAAACATTGCCTCCGACCTAGCTTTATCAAACTAAATTTCTTTAACACATATCCTAAATAGTTAATTTTATCTTTTAAAATAGAAATCTCATTTTTATCAATTAATAGAAATTTTGTTTTACATGAAATTTTATATGCATCAAAATCTTTTTGTGTGAATATGAGTGTGGAAGATAAATCATTTTTTTCTTTTGAAAGTATAACAATTTTATTTTAAAGAGTTTCATTTTCCTTTTTCAATTTTAAATACTTCTTTTTATGAAAATCATAATTGTTAACAACTCTTCATTAGTTTCACCCAATTCATTCATTATTAATTCACTATCATCAAGTGAGGGTTCGAATGTTATCTTAGGTATGTTATCATTAGCCATGAAACACACGTGTGCCGTATCCATTTCTTCATCTGTTTCACTCTCCAAGTCCCAAGCGGTTTTGAGAGCCTTCTTTTTGTAGGGCTTCTTGGAGGTTGATGGTTTGTTCTTGGTCTCCGAACAATCCGCAACCATGTGGCCGGCTTCTAACAGTTGAAGCATATGACCTTCTTGTCTTCTTTCCCTTGCCATCTTTTTCTATTGTTAAACTTGGCCTTGTTGTATATCCTCATTACATTTTTCAGTAGGATAGAGAATTCTTCATCATCCCCTTCTTCATCATCGTCGGAGATAGGGGGAGTGAATTTAAAAGCGATCATTTTCTTCTTTTGTGGTGTCATCTTATCCCTCGTCTTCCTCTCCATTTCATGGATCTTAAGGTTTCCTATAAGACTGATGAGTTTATCTCTTCTTTGTCGTTTAGATCCTTCAATGCAGTAACCTTAACTTCCCATGAGGGTGGAAGTACCCCAATGACCTTCCTTACTTTTTGATCATTGTCAATGACATCACCTAAAGAAGAAAGACCAATAGTTATCTTAGTAAATCTTGTTACCATGTCATCAATGGTATCATTATCATGCATGGTGAAATTTTCATATTGGAAACATAAGAGATCAATTTTTGCTCTCTCGACTTGTGACGTTCACTCGTGTGTGACTACTAGGTGTGTCTAAATCTCGTAGGTGGATTTACAATGGATGACCCCAGCAATATCGTCATTGTTCAAAGCTTGAAGTAAGGCACAGTGTGCCTTAGCATTTGCATCAAATTCGTTAGTGGTAATATTGGACCAAGTGTCCTCATCACCAATGGGTACAGTTAAAGGGTTTAGTCACTACTTTTGCAACCCGGCTTCCTAAAGATTGCAAAAATATGGTCATCATAACCTTCCATATAGGAAAGTTAAGGCCATCAAACTTGGGAGGGGTCTTAATACCTTCGACTATTTTTACTAAAGTGAATCAAGATAAAATTGTGAAAGGAGTGATTAGCAATTAGGATCTCTCAAAGGTTGTTAAGCCAAAAACTAGACACCAAGGCTCTGATACCAATTGAAATACACCTAGAGGGGGGTGAATAAGTGTTTTGCTAATAAAATGCTATTTTAAAACTACTTATAATGAATTATGCAAACCGTCACTCAAAACAAGAATTGAAACCAAATTTTCGGTGAAGGGCTCTAGAACTTCTCCTCTTTAATTCCTCTAAATAATGAGTTGAGTGCTCAATTGCCTCCTTATTGAGATGAGTATAGACTGGTAATTAAAGTGATGGAATGAAAGCAATTATAGAATGCAAGATGAACAAATTACACAAGTATGAAAAGTAATAGAGAGCAAGAAACAAGCAATCGCAAACACAAAAGAATTGTTCCGAGGTTCGAGCCACTGCTCGACGTCCCTGTCTTAACCACTATGAAGGATTTCACTATCCTCTAAGTGATCTTTCACAAAAGGGATCTTATACAAAGGAATTACAGCTTGGTCTACACAAGACTGGAGTACACAACTCCACTAACTTAACCCTCTACACAAGAGGTAGCATAAAGCCAATTGAGATTACAAAGCTCTTGGTGATCCAACAAGATCACAAACAGTCTCTCTTACAATTTCCTATGGAGTAGAATATGAAGTGTTGCTCAAGAAGTTAAGTGAAAGATGAAATTCAGTTAGAAAGAATAGAAGAGGTTTAAAACCAACTGAAAATAGCTTTGAAAAGAAAGAACTTGAAGATTGGAAGATAGAAATTTTTTTTCTTTTTAAACAAACTTGGAAACCTGTAAACTTCTTGTCTAAAACCAAAACCAATGACCCATATATATAGGCAATGAATAAATAATATTTATAAATCACCAGGTCATTTGGGGTGTGTTTAGACACTTGGAAACAAAAAATGCCCGTTGGATTTCACTAAAAACAAAACAGATCCAAAAACTAGCCGTTATAGCCAACTGGCAGGCCGTCGGTCGGCCGGCCAGCCGATCGACCGACAGCTCATCCAGAAAAGAGTCATTGGCTTCAGTTGGCCGGCTGATCGACCGCTTGGCAGTTTAAAAGAAAAAAATAAAATGTCGACCGACCAGGTCGGTCGACCGACCCTAACTGAGAGTTAGGGTATCTCAGTCGGTCGATCACAAGGGTTAGCGATCAATCGGTCGGTCGACCGACAATGTGCACAAACATGCACGCCTCTTGGCCAAAGGCCCGGTCGACTGGGGGTCGACCGTTTTGGCCTGAAATAGGCACTGGTCAACTGTCGGTCGACCGTTCTGGCCTGAAATAGTTTTCTAGATTGTTTGAGTTTCAAATAATTTTCAAAATATTTTGTATTGGTTTATAGGTAATATAGCAATGTATAGGCGATGAAATACATGTTTTAAACTTGTTATAAAATTTTGAAAAAATTATGAAACATGTATCAGAACCAAACATGCAAAATACCAATACTACCAAAACTAGTATTTTTCGAAATCGTATATTTTGTGTGTGTAACTTCTTGAGCATCACTACTATATTCTATACTTTAATAAACTAATATCTTACAAGGCTCTAGGTGACTACAAGATCTTCAACCGGGCTTCTCCATTAGCGATGTCGAGTGCTTTGAGCTTTAATCCCGTATTTGAATCTTTTTGAGTCTTCAACATCTTCCTTTAGAGGAAGAAAAGTCCTTGAATCCTTAGAACCCTGAAATACATTTAAACACTTAAACTTGTTTAGTACTAAATAACCACGTATATTTTGTTATCATCAAAACCATAAACCGGGTGATTGTAACCTTAGGCCAAAAAGGAGAAAGAGAAGGAGATATTTTTGGGGGGATATTTTGAGGTGTGTGGAGGAGAATAAAAGGAAAATAAAAGAAAAATAAAATAAAAAAGAGAGGAAAATCAGTGGATGAGAAAAATAGAGGAGGAAAGAAAAAAGAAAGAAAAGGAAATATATAGATGAAACTCCGGATCTAGGAAAATCCCAAAAATACCGAAAATGCCGGAAAAATAGACTAACCTGGAAAGGTCTTGAAAAATTCTTAAAAATAATAAATATTATTTTAAGGTACATGGTGGAATTAGATTCAAAAATTAATTTTTGTTTTCAAAATAAAAATTTTAGAATCTTTCAGTTGACACCAAGTTCGGTCAAACTTCGATAAATTCTAAAAATCCCCCAAAAATGAGTTTAAATAGAAAATAAGATTTTAAAAGATAATGTCAAAGCAGTTTCTAGAAATTCAACTCTGATTGTTAGTTAAAATCCTGGAATTGGCCAGCGATATGGTAGACACCAATTTTGATAATTTTGTAAATTAATTCGGAAAAACTCTAGAAAATTATGAAAAATCTAGAATATTGGAAAATTATGCTTGAAATTGAAATCAATAAAATCTGATTATCGGAGAGATCAAATCAAGCAATACACTAGGATCGGGTCCCCGGTTCAGACTAGGGTTGACTCCGAGTCCACGAATCCAGATCCAAAGCAAAATAATCATATAGATAATCATAAAACAAAAACAATTACGGGAAATAAATCAAAAAATATGATCAAAAAATTAGAATACACATCTATATACGTATTTTGGGAGCAGGGTGTTACAGAATATTTCAATGAAAGACTCACCAGCACAAGAAGAGGAAGACAAGCCAAAGGATGATGCAAATGGTGAAGTCCAATATGTTGAAGTGGAGCAAACTCAACCACTTTCAAAGAATTAGGGATATGTAATAAGTCATCTCAAAGATCTCATCTTAGGTGACGTATCCAATGGAGTAACTACTGCCTCCAAAATCCAAGATATATGTGGCCAATTTACATTCATATCACACATTGAGCCCAAGAATATCCTAGAGGCCGAGGGCGACTCATATTGGTTGCTTGTAATGTAAGAAGAGTTCAATCAATTTGAACGCAACTAATGACATCTTATTCCTAGGCCCCATGATAGGCCAACTATTGGCACAAATGGATCTTTAAGAATAAATTGGATAAGTCAGGTAATATCATTAGGAATAAAGTTAGCCCAAGGTTCTGCCCAAATTGAAGGCATCAATTCAAAGCCATACGAATGACCCTTGCTTTTTCCTCATTCAAGGATTTTAAACTTTTTCAAATTGATGTTAAAAGTGCATTTTTGAATGTTTTTATTGAGAAGAAGGTGTATGTTGAACAACCCCCCGAGTTTGTTGATCCTATACATCCGAATTTTATTTTCAAACTTGAAAAGACTTTGTATGGCTTAAAACAAGCTCCAAGAGCTTGGAATGAAAGTCTTATCAGTTTTCTTGTTGAAAATGGTTTTGTTAAAGGCAAAGTAGATACCATCTTATTTATAAAGCATGTAAATAATGATATCTTGATAGCACAAATATATATTGATGATATCATATTTGGATTTACTAATGAAAAGATTTATAAGGGTTTTGAATCATGCATGAAGGATGAGTTTGAAATGAGTATGATGGGAGAACTCAACTATTTCTTTGGACTCCAAATCAAGTAAAGCAGTGATGAATCTTCATCAATCAAGCCAAGTATACAAGAGAGATTATCAAGATATTTGGGCTAGAAAATGCAAAGATTAGCGAGATGCCCATGGCTACCACAACCAAGCTTGACAAGGATGAACAAGATAAAAATGTTGACATTAAACTCTATCGTAACATGATTGGTAGTTTATTTTACTTGACGGCAAGTAGATTGCACATGGTGTTTAGTATTTGTTTGTGTGCTATATTTTAATTTTGTCCTAAAGAATCTTATTTGATTGCGATAAAGCACATTATTAAACATCTTAAGGGCACTTTGGAATGGGCTTGTAGTATCTGAAGACCGAACAATTCTCTATGACGAGTTATTCAGATGCCGATTATGTTAGTTATAGAGTGGATAGAAAGAGCACTAATGTAACTTATCAATTTCTAGAAAATTGCCTTCCGTGGCCTTCCAAGAAACAAAATTCCGTGGTCCTCTCAACCGCTGAGGCAAAGTATGTTGTTGATCGGTCACTGATATTGCATATCTATTATCATATTTTTCATACTTATTTTATAATAAACTCTGTTATTTAATTATCTTTTTATCTAATTATTTGTAGGACCTTTTCCCAAGGGAGAAGGAAGAGGAAACAAGCCAAAGCCCATCTAAATTCTGAGTTAACTCAAAATTAATTCAAATCAAGGATCAGGACAAATTAAGGCAAATCAGAGCAAATCAAAGAAGATAAAATCAGTTGAAAATCAGATCTTTATTACTCAAGTTAATTAAAGTTGAAGATCAAAGGAGGTTTCATCAAATGTAGAACTCAAAGTAAAAATCTCGTCAGATAAAGGGGATAATGACAAAATCTATGATCTCCTCCCCCTGGATGTGGCCAACCAGGCCGCGGATCCGTGGCCATGTTAGGAGATAAGGAGAGCGTTTGCTTCCCCCTACCTGCTCACGCCTCCACCTCTGGTTTTTCCTATAAATATTGCATTTCTCAGAAGCAAAAAGGAACAATTAGGCAGAAAAGGATTCTTAGGCTAATTTTCATTCTAGTTTAGTAGGTTTTCATTTTTATGTAATTTTTATTTCTTTGTAAACATAAGTTAGACAGAAATTTATATAAGTAAGAGAGAGATTAATGTTGAGAGCGACATTGATGTAGCCTTCCTCCTTTCTTTCATCGTTTCTCTATATAATCAAAAGGTACAATTTTTATGTTCTTCTTTGTTTTCATTTTCTTCTTCTCCTTTCTACTTTTTCTCTTTTGGTTTTGATGATAATCCAAGTGAGTCGAATAGTATCGGTATTGCCTTGCCTTAACGAGTGTCATTGATAGCTCATGATGATGGATTCCTCCCTATATTTGTATCATTTCATACTTGCTCAAAGAAGCCTTGATGATGTAATGTGAATTGAGACTTAGTTAATCTTATGAATTATGCGCTAATCACCCTAGATCAAGGTAAACATGCAACGAATCCAAGGTAAGTCATCAACCAAAGGAGGTAAGTATTTCTTTTAGGTTTTCTTCCTTTCTTTTAATCCATTAGTTTAGATCACCTCCAATCACAACTTTCTTTTCTTCAATTTTTTTATTTCTTTCTTTAACTTAGTTTTCTATTTTTCAAAAATCACCATCTCCTCCAATCTACTACATCCTCTTCACTTAATATAGCTTTTTTCTCTTTTCTTTCTAAAGAACAAAAAAGACTTTTAACCATCTTTAGTAAACTAAAAGAGAACTTACAACACGCTTTCATCACTAGTTCTCCTTATGGATCATGACCAGCATAGCCACTTACTATAGCTGTAGAATTGAGAACCTTGCACACTTATATTCTTCATTTCTAAACTCTGTATTTCTGTGCAGGTAAAAACCTCAATTAGTTGTGGATGGGGCTTGTTGTACACAAGTCTATTGGATGAAACATACTCTCTTTGATTATGATTTGTATTATGATCATATTAAAATATTTTGTGATAATATTAGTACTATTCATATGACCAAGAATGTAAATCAACATAGTAAGACCAAGCATATAGTGGTTCAATATCACTTTCTTAGAGATCATTATGAGTAAAGCGATATTGAAATTGATTATGTTTTTATGGATTTTCAATTGGCCGACATTTTTTCTAAACCACTTGATTATAATAGATTTTCTTTCATTTGTGATGAGTTAAATGATCGAGTCAAACCTGCACAAAAAAATACAAAAATTTAGAACATTACTAGGTCCTCAATTCTACAGTGTAGCCTAAGGCTAAAGGTCGTGGTCCACAGGGAGGGGCAGCGATGGAAGCGTTGTGTAAGTTTCTCTCTTTTAATTTATCAAAATTAGTTAACATTTATCTTCTCAATTTTATAAAAGGAAAATAGTTAAGTTAAGAAAGAGATAGTAGAAGAAGAGATGGTGGTATTGTTTTATTTATAATAAAAGGAAAAACCAAAAAAAGGAGAGTCATAACTCTAAACTAATGAATTGAAAAAAAAAAAAGTACTTTCCTCTACCGTTGAATCATAACAAAGGCTTATCTTAACATGAAGCAAAGCAAAGCAAACAGAAAGAGTAACTTGAACACGGTGCTTGGCCAGATTGAGTACGATGAAGAAATGTGAGAAAACTCCATTGATGTCACCTTCAATATAAGTCTTTTGAAAAAGAATTACAATATTGTCACTCTTTAATAATTATTCCTCTCTTTTCTTATGTAACTCTCTCTAACCTAAAAGAAAATAAAAAATAAAAATTACATTGAAGAAGAAAAGAAAAACCTAAACTAATGCTCTCTCTGAGATGGTGCCCTTTCTGCCTTCGAGGTATGAGGGTATTTATAGGAGAAAACTAGAGTGATAGAAAACGTATGAAGATAGGGAGAGCTGACTATTTCTGAATTTGAATCCTCCCCTTATCTCCAAACTTGATTTGATTTATTCAGAAATTCAATTCTGATCTGCAGCTTGCTGGCGTGTTAATTTCTGAATATCACTATTAAATGATAGAAATAGAAAGAGTGATCAACAGATTAATTGTAGCCCTTTAAGTTTTCATTCTGGAGCATCTTGAATCATTAGATTTAAGTTTCGATAGCGAAAGTTATGATTAAAATGCTAAATTGTATCAGCCTAAATCTGAATCTAACTTCATCTTATCCGTTGATCTTCTCTCTATCCATTTATCGTCTTGGATTTTCAATTTGTCTTCTAGAAGTGATAAGATATTCATTTATCTTTAGCGAAACGATAGGGTTTTCAAATAATCCATTTTTTCCCTTGAATTGAGATGATATTATCTTATCTGATATATTCAGTTTCAGATATGATAGCTTTTATAACCTTTGGATTTGAATCACCCCTTTGATTTGAATTATTGGATTTAAATTGGATAAATCTGTTAATCTCTCTCTTTTCTTCCTTAATTACCCTACATGCCACTGGACATAGAAATACATTAATAGCAGAGTTTTATTTAAATATAAATGTAGAAATGTGACACATATGATATGAAAACATGTAATGCACTGATTGCACACACTTATTGCATTATTCTTTATTACATTCCACATTTATCATGTAATAAATTTGCTAAATTCCTTATCTTAAATGTCTATTTTGTAAAAGATAATCATAAGGAGAAAGAGGATAAAATCAAATAAATATTAGTTAAATTCAGATTTAACTAGATCTATTTGGTTAGAGGAGGATGATCCCAAATCCAGTTGGTTAAATTAAGTTTTTGGTGAATCAGGTGGTTAAAGATAAAGATCAACTAAGGATAACGTCAAATACAGAATCCAAATCCAATGGGATAAATGGATAGAGAGAAGATCAACGGATGAGATGAAGCAATTCTGACTCAGATTCTGGCTGAATACATTTTAGTATTTGAATCATAACTTTCGTTACAAGAACTCAAATCTGATGATTCAAGATAATCCAGAAAGAGCACTTAAAGGGCTACAATCTTAAGCTGATCATTATTTCTAATTCTATAATTTGAAAGTTAAATTTAGCAATTAATACGCTAATAAGCTACAGATCAGAACTGAATATCCACATTAAATTAAGTTTGGAGATAAGGGAATGATTCAAATTCAGAAATAGCCAGCTTACCTTTTCTTCATACTCCTCCACCCTCTGCATTTCTCCTATAAATACCTGCAATCTCAAAGGCAAAAGGGAGAAAGACCAAGCAGAGAGCAGAACTTAGGCTAATTTGTAGTTTGTAACTTAGGTTTTAGTTTTCTTTTACGTAATTTTCGTTTTATTTATGTAACTGAGAGGAGAGGAGGCTTTCATGGAGGAATGAGAGGAATCTTGTACTGAAGGTGACACCATGTAAGTGATCTTTTCTTCCATTAATATTTGAATCGAATCAAGGTTTCCTTTTCTTTTCTATTCTTATTTTTGTTCGCTTTCCTCTTTTGTGTTTGTAGATCCAAATGAAATCGATAGCCTCGAAGTTGCCTTATCCTTTCAAGTGCCGTTGATGGCTTATGGTGATGGATATCTATTTCTATGATAGTACAGCTCGCCCCTTCATTTTATAGTGTAAATCGGAAATGGGGATGATCTCATCTCCCATGCTTCGTTCGCCTTCAAGTAAAGATACATCATCAATACAGGTAAAAGGTAAGCAGGTGTCGAAGAGGTAAGTATGTTTTTTAGGTTTTAGTTTTTCTTTCTTTTCTTATAACTTTTAGTGTAGATCACCAACACAATAATCACCCAAATCTCTTTCACTCTTTCAATTTCTTTGTATATATCACTTCTATTTTCTCCATCTTCTCTATCTATCACTTTCTTCCTAACTCAATTTTAACTCTTTTTCAATTTTCTTTTAAAAAACTAAAAGAAGATCTTTAACCATTCTTTGTAGCATAAAAGAGAACTTAATAAAAAGCTTCCATCGCTAGTCCCTCCTTATGGATCATGACCAGCATAGCCACTTGCTATCACGGTAGTATTGAGTACTTGCACTTTCTATCTTAAGTTCTAAAATTCTTTATTTTTGTACAGGTTCTAACTCAATCAAATTTTGGCGTCATTGCCGGGAAGGGACGGTAAGTAATTCTCTTTAAAGTTTACATTTTTAGTTAACTTTCTTCTTTGTTTTTGGTGTACAGATTTAACAATAAGGAATTTTTGCTGCAGTGGACATATAAGTGGCCCTGGACTCTGCTCAAGAAAGCAGAGCCCAGAAGCCCTCAGATTTGCTACATTCTTGTGACAATATGAGTGAACTACTAACCTATATTTTCTACAGGTTGGCTGAATTGCATAGTTTAATATTTGTAACATTTATCTCCTTGTTTGACTCACTGTATATATATTTCTAACACAACAGTAAAAAGTTGATTGTAAATGCTAAAAATGATTTAGACTTTGCATTTAGGCACATATCTATTTCATTACATTTTCTATTTACTGTTGAAGAGTGCTGGAGCCAAGGTATGTGTGCATAGCATTTAGTATAAGGTTCATTCTTGTGTGAAATATTACTTGAGTGTTACTTTTTTCTATATACTTGTACACTGCACTAAATTAATTTAAGGGCTTTTCCTATAAACAAGATAAGGTGGGGAAGTCATTACCCTCCCTTAGCCCATAAACAATCTCCTTACTAACCCAAGCCTAATTAAAAACTGAGTAAACATTGGCCCTAGGGACATCTCGAACTCAAATAGGAGACTGACCTAAGGGGGAAGTTGATTTGAATTTGACTCTTGCCAAATCGGTGACTAAGGTTGGGGATTGAGGGGAGAAACTCCGAAGGCTGGTGGTTTGGCTTAATTAGGCCCGTCGCTTCTGCGCGGATACCTCCCACAAATCTTGCCCTTACCTGGCCGATTAATTTGTTGTCAGATTCGGTAATATACCCTCCGTGGACAATCTAACCAATTAGGAGTCATCTAGGTCTAAGGTTTACCCTAACTTAGGTTAGATTTTTTTCTTTTTATTTGTTTGCTTATTTGTTTTTCTTTATTGTGTGACATGGCTTATTATAACAATTTTTCTAATTTTAATGGTAATCCATATTACACCCTAACCTCTTTCTCGGATATTACCAACCCGGCATATCATAACGTTAACCAACCTAGTGTGCCAGATTGGTTTTATCCGAATAAATATAAGCCATGCCCCCAATCTTATAACCATAATTTTTAAAATAATTTCAACTCTTCACAGAGTCAATAGGGATTCACCTCCCCCGAGTCCAATTTTCAACCAACTTGTCCTCCTTATCCATAATATTTCCAAGATTCATACTCAGATCCACCAGTTCAAAATAGAAAACCATAAATCTTGGAAATGAGTATGCGTGAGTTCAAGCAACAATCACAAAATCTGACGGACTCACAATTTCATCACAAATTCCAAAACAAAACTTCATCTTTTCAAGTCCAACCACAGCAAAATGATGAACCAATCAACTTGAAAAGATGCTTGAAGCCATGACTCTGGCTCAAATCTCTCATAATCATGACATAGATATGATGGTTCAAACTCTCCGTTCTCACCGTTTGACCATTTCTGATGTCGCTAACCATTCTGTTAGAGCTGAAGAATCATGTTGTTTTGGAAAACAAGATTCCATTTCAGTACAACCATTTGAACTTGCCCAAACTCTAAATTTTGAAAAAGACATTGACAGGTTGGCAAGTTATCCCTTTCCTGAAATTGAACTTAAGAATGAATATGATCCTGAACCTCAACTTGGTGATTCAATTCTACTTTCTGATTCAATAATGACTCCGGTGTCTTCACTTGATTTTAATCTTTTTCCCGAGTCAATATTGAATCCTGTGCCAATTCATCATGAAATTGAATCACCAATCTTTTATGATCATATTGAACTTGACCAATTTCATACTTTTGAAAGTCCCATTGACAAATTGGCAAGTTCTCATTTTTACGAAATTAAAGTCAATGAGAAATGTGACCTAGATTCTCAAATTTGTGATTCAGTTCAAACTCCCGAGTCAATATTTACTCCTGTTTTGTTACTCCACTTGAGTAATATTTAGAGTCAATTTTGATTCCCACACCTTTCATTCTTGAACTTGAATCACCGATATTAAGTCACATTTCATTGTGGGGAAATGAATGTGGATTTGAGTTTCAATTTCTTGATTTGGACCCACTTCCTGAACCAATCTCGACTCCTAAACCTTTACTTGACTTAAGTCACTTTCCTGAGTCGGTATTAGTTCCCGTATTTCCTAAGTCCAAGTCAATCATTCCATCTTTTCACACTCCATTTTGGGACAAGGCGGCTGACAAAATTGACTCCGAAATTAATTATGAAATTTGAAAATTAGATGGGGTAAAATATTTAATAAAAATCATTCATGTATACATCATTTTAGTGGGTTATATTAGAGAGATTACTAGTGGGTTCCTCTGAACTCCACGAAATTTGATTGAGCCGCATTTCATGGACCGATCAGACCACCACCGGAACCACCACCTTAAGGTAATATTTTCCTTCCCTTTGTTCTTTTTCATGCATCTATGCATTAATTCATACACTGAGGACAATGCATGAGATAGGTGTGGGGGAGGATCTAACTTAACTTAAGTTTTTCTTTTTATTTAAAAAAGAAAAAAATTAACATTTTCTTTAATTTAAAAACTTTTTGAAAATAGAAATAATATTTTGACATATTTTTTGTAAGAAATTAAGTCAATTTTAAGGAATAGGATAATCATAATTAGGTTTCTTATACTTGGTCAAAATAAGATTATTTGTTTGATTTTTAGGGTTAGGAAGATATTTTGTCAAAGTAATTTAGTCTTGATTTTTGCCTTAATGAAATATGCGCACTTTATACACTTACACACTTAGGGTTCAAAAACAAAGATTCTTATACCTTAGTAATATATATATATATATACATATATACCACACACACACACACACACACACACACACACACACATATATATATATATATGTATGTATGTATGTATGTATGTATGTATGTATGTATGTATATCTATGAAAAATAAACAAATCTAATTATTGATTAGTTAGGTGCTTTGGCTTAAGCAAGCCTTGGTATTTATACAAAAGATGATTAGATAAGTTTGAAATATATATATATATATTATATATATATATATATATATATATATATATATATATATATATATATATATATATATAATATATCTATATATATCTATAAAACTCCTCTGATTAAAGCTGGGTATTTGTGCCTCATAAAGCATAAGTATTCACGCCTAAAAGTAGTTCATATAATAAAATCCTTAGTTTTGTGGTCTTGTTTGCTCAAGTCCTTAAGTCCTTAGGGTGTTTTCTCACCCAGTATCCTAAGACCGTTTGGTTTGGGAGTCATCAATTAAAGGCTCGTTACATGGGTAGATTAGAAAGCCTAATAGAACTAAGGAATAATACCACCAAAAATAAAATATATATATATATATATATATATATATATAAATAAATAAGATATAAGAGTTAGAGTTAAAGAACCCTTAGTCAAAACATCACGGTCACGAAGGTACATATGATTTAGGGTAAAGTAATAGACTAGATGAGAAGCACAATATGACTCCTTACTTTGATTGATACACATTTTTGAATAGAGACTAAGTTTAGGAATGAAAAATTTGGTTTTCCTATAACTTATAGATTACTTAAATCTTACAATAATATTTCAAATATTTTTCTTTCAAAATATTAACATTTTTCTCTTTCTTTATGGATTTTGTGGGTGCAATCCACTGAAAACCCTCACAAGATAAAACTCGTCCCTTAGGGGTAACCTAGAGGTTTAACGGCTTGTTGAGCAAGCTCAGTGCAATCGCATGACCTACGAAAGTGGTCTAATAATCTTTAGTTTAGTTTTGTTGTTTTGCTCTAAGACGAGCAAAAAGTAGGTGTGGGGGTGTGATTGCACACATTTATTGCATTATTCTTTATTACATTCCACATTTATTATGTAATAAATCTGCTAAATTTCTTATCTTAAATGTCCATTTTGCAGAAGATAATCATGAGGAGAAAGAGGATAAAATCAAATAAATATCAGTTAAATTTAGATTTAACAAGATCTATTTGGTTAGAGGAGAATGATCCCAAATTCAGTTGGTTAAATTCATTTTTTGGTGAATCAGGTGGTTAAAGATAAAAATCAACCGAGAATAATGTCAAATACAGAGTCCAAATCCAAAGTAATAAATGGATAGAGAGAAGATCAACGAATGAGATGAAGCAATTCTGACTCAGATTTTGGCTGGATATATTTTAATATTTGAATCATAACTTTCGCTACAAGAACTCAAATCTGATGATTCAAGATGATCCAAAAAATGAACTTAAAGGGATACAACTCTTAAGCTGATCATTATTTCTAATTCTATCATTTGATAAGTTATATTTAGCAATCAATACGCTAATAAGCTGCAGATCAGAACTGAATATCTACATCAAATCAAGTTTAGAGATAAGAGAAGGATTCAAATTCAGGAATAGCCAGCTTCTCTTATCTTCATACTCCTCTACCCTCTGCATTTCTCATATAAATACCTGCAATCTCAAAGACAAAAGGGGGAAGGACAAAGCAAAGAGCAGAACTTAGGCTAATTTAAAGTTTATAACTTAGGTTTTTAGTTTTCTTTTATGTAATTTTCATTTTATTTATGTAACTGAGAGGAAAGAAGACTTTCATAGAGGAATGAGAGTAAGCTTGTACTGAAAGTGACACCGTGTAAGTGATCTCTTTTTTCATTGTTATTTGAATCGAATCGAGGTTTCCTTTTCTTTTCTATTCTTGTTTTTGTTGGCTTCCCTCTTTTGTGTTTGTGGATCCAAATGAAACCGATAACCTCGAAGTTGCCTTGTACTTGCAAGTACCATTGATGGCTTATGGTGATGGATATCCATTTCTATGGTAACATAGCTCGCCCCTTCATTTTATAGTATAAATCGGGAATGGGGAATATCTCATCTGCCATGCTTCGCTCGCCTTCAAGTAAAGGTACATCGTCGATACGGGTAAAAGGAAAGCAGGCACCAAAGTGGTAAGTATATTTTTTAGGTTCTAGTTTTTTTTTTTTTTTCTTGGAACTTTTAGTGTAGATCATCAACCACCATAATCACCTAAATCTCTTTCACTCTTTCAATTTCTTTGTACATATCACTTCTATTTTCTCCATCTTCTCTATCTATCACTTTCTTCCTAACTTAATTATAACTCTTTTTCATTTTCCTTTTAAAAAAACTAAAAGAAGATCTTTAACCATTCTTTATAGCATAAAAGAGAACTTAATAGAAAGCTTCCATCGCTAGTCCCTCCTTGTGTATCACAACCCGCATACCCACGTGCTATCGCAGTAGTATTGAGTACTTGCACTTTCTATCTTAAGTTCTGAAATTCTGTATTTTTGTGTAGGTTCTAACTCAATCATGCACATGTGTGATCACACCCCCACACTTATCTTTTGCTCGTCCTCGAGTAAAACAAAGAGAAAAGAAAAAAAAACTAAACTGGCCTAACCTAACTCACTTTCATAGGAGTCACGGTTGCACTTAGCACGTGCAACAAGCCGTTAAACCTCTATGTTATCCCTAGAGGACGAGTTTTGTATCGTGAGGGTTTTCAGTGGATTTCACCCGCAAAATTCATAAAGAAAAAGAAATAAAGTGTTAGTATTTTTGAAAATGAATTTTGAAGGAAAAAATATTTGAAGTATTAATGTAAAAATTCAAGTAATCTATAAGTCATATGATTATCAAAACCTAGTCATTACTAAACTTAGTCTCTATTCGAAAACTTATTTTTAATCAAGGTAAGGATTAAAATTATTTTTCTCATCTAGTCTATTATTTTTCCCTAAGTCATTTGCACCTTGTGATCGTGAAAATTTGACTCAGGATTCTTCAGCCCTCACTCTTATGCCTTATTATATACATATATTATTTTTTTACATTTATGGCAGTAATATTTCTTAGCACTATTAGGCTTTCTAATTCGCCCATGTTACGAGCCTTAGTCGGTGACTCCCAAACCAGACGGTTTAGGACACCGAGTGAGCAAACACCCCAAGGACTTAGGACTCGAGCAAATAAGGCCACAAAACTAAGGATTTTATTTATATGAACTACTTTTAGGCGTGAATACTTATGCTTTATGAGGCACAAATACCCAGCTTAATCAGAGAACTTTTATATAATAATTTTTTTAATAAGGCATAAGAATTTTTGTTTTTAGAACCTAAGTGTGTAAGTGTATAAAGTGTGCATATCTCATTAAGGTAAAAATCAAGACTAAATTACTTTATCAATTTTTCTTCCTAACCTCAAAATCAACAAATAATTTTATTTTGACCAAGTATAAGAAATCCTAATTATGATCCTCTTATTCCTTAAAACTAACTTAAATTTTTTACAAATTAAGTCAAAGTATTTTTTCTTTTCAAAAAGTTTTAAAGAAAGAAATTTTTTAAATTAGTGAAGTTAGCATGTTAGTAAACCCTCCCCCACCCCTAACTCATGCATTGTCCTCAATGTATGAATAAAATGTAATAATACATGAAAAAGGAGAAAAGGGAAGAAAAATTTTCACCTCAAGGTGGTGGTTCCGGTGGTGGTCTTATTGGGCCAAGCGTTTCTGCCCAATCTAGATACTCTGAATTTTCATGGAACCCACCTTTCATAACCTCTTTCTTATTAATATTTTATAATCCCCAATATGAATAGGATCATACAAGATCCTAGCATCACGGGATATCATCACGGAATCATATTGATCTAAACCTTGGTCCAACAATGAAATGTGATTTTATAGGATAGATGATTTGTGCTCAATAATGAAAGAAACAGAAACCAAAACTGACTTGGGAATAAAACTCAAATCAAATTTAGGTTCGAGAGTCAGAGTTGGTTCATGAGTTTGGTCCAAATTATAGAATTAAATTTCACATACATTTCCCAATAATGGAATGTGACTATCCAAAATAAGTTGTTCATGTTCAAGCTCTATAGGGATCGAAATTAGTGTTGGCTTCGAAATTAGGTCCGAATCGGGTAAGGATACCGGAGTCAACATAGATTCAAAAAGTGGAACTGAATCACAATATTGGGAATCGGTGTCACATTCATCTTCAAGTTCAATTTCATTAAAATAAAAACTTGTCAATTTATCAATGAGTTAATATTGGTTAAGTTCAAAGTTTTGTAGTGAAATTGAATCTTGGTTAAAATCTCCAAGATACTATGATTCTTCTTCAATATGGCTAGGAGAATCAAGAGTGATAAAAAATGTGTTAGGTAGAGTTTCCTCATTCCTATCATTAATTGTGCTGACCAAATAACTCATTTTTGCTTCTAATCTATTTAGAGATTTGAGACAATCCGTTTGGGATTGAATACAATCATTTTGGGACTGAATCATGAATTCATATTCTTTTCTAAGTCAACAGGTTCTTTTTGTTGCGGTTGGACTTGAAAATTAGAGTAAGGATCTTAGTTTTGGTAATTGTTTGGGAGAAATAAGTCCGCTATGATTTGTACTTGTCATGTGGACTCAAGGAAGGCTTCAAAAGTCTTTCCTAAAGAAGATTTCTCTTCCATAGGTTGGTCTTGGTATGGATTATATGAAGCTATTTGTTGGTAAGGTTGTTGATAGTAAGACTCGGGGAAGTTGTATTCCTACTGACTCGGTGAAGAGTTGTGATGATTGTCCCATTCTTATACATAGTACTGGGATTGGGGCATATATTGATTATGATAAGACTAATTTGGCATACTTGGTTGGTTAGAGTTATGTAATGCCGGGTTGGTAATATTCGAATTGAAAGAGGTTGGGGTGAAATATGGATTTGAGTTATATCTGAATAATTGTAATTATAATCCATTTTCACAAAAACAAATAAAAACAAACAAATAAATGATCGAGGTGGAGCGAGCACTTGAAAATTTGTCTTTTTGAAATCAGTATAATTATGTATGTGTGCTAATGCTCCCTCGATACTTCCGTTATAGCGTTAGCTCAACGGGTCGAATTCACAGAGACAGGAGACGATAGAAGTATTAACAGTTTTTATTCACGTCGGTTGTTAACAAGTTCTTATTTGTTAAAGAATGAGAAAAAGAAAAAGAAAATAAATCGAGAAGTGATAGGTGGAGAAGGCGATAAAAATGGTGATGTGAAAATAAAGAGAAATGGTTTTGAAAACTAAAAGAAGATGAAACAAAGATGAACTAAGAAGTTGGTGAAAACAATGAAGAAAATGATAAAAAAGTTTGAAATTGATTTTTAAAATAAGATAAAAGAAAACTCATGGCTACTAACTATTAATTGCTCCACTAACCATGCTAACCTCTTAATGATAGTTGCCTCACATGGATCCTTGGCCATCAATAGTCCTTGCTTCAAGAGACGATACAAAGTATGACTCATAAGATTGTTCTTTTACATTCAAATAATACATCCATACCACACAACAAGTTGCAAGCTGCTATTAAATCATTAAAATCAGTTAGAGATTAGCATGAAATAAAGAAGACATTTGCAAGTTAGCAAGTTAGTGGGTTATGAAAGTACACCTAGAGGGGGTGAATAGGTGTAGGGCTAATCTAATGACAAATAACGCGAAATTAAAAACTTAAAACAACACACTTAGTGTAACCAAAGAGTGTAACCGAATTTCCAGTGAAGGGCTCTGGACTATCTCCTCTAAATTCCTCTAAATAAGAGTTGAGGTGCTATATGAAGCTCTCTTGGTTGAACACAAGTGAGGCATACAAACAAAACAAGCAATATGAATGATATGACAATATGAATCAATGCAAGGTATAAGAGAGAGAGAGAGAGAGAGAGAATGGATCAAACACCAAACACCGAGATATGTTTCGAGCTTCGAGCACACAACTCTACGTTGCCTTCACACAGAAGGATTTCTACTAATTCGTCCACACAGGACTTCCCACGCAGGGAACCTCCACTGAGGATTTGGGCAAATACAATCGGGAGTACACAACTCCTCTCAACTAATACAACCTCTCACTAGAGGCAAGGCACAAACCAACACAATATCCACCTCTCACTAGAGGGGTACCAACAAACTTAATCACCTCTACACTTAGAGGGATGGCACTTTACCAAACAATGATCAACTTCTCACAAGAAGGATTAGGCTCAAAGCCACACAAACACAATCACCTCACACTTGAGGGATTCCAACACAACCTCCACGATCACCTCTACACAAGAGGGATACCAATACTATCACCTCTTACTAGAGGGATATCACAATAAATGGAAGGTTAACAACTTGGTGGTCTATCACAAGCACAAACCAATTCTATCTCATAAAACAATGATCCTATAGATAGGATAGATAGATAATCTCAAGTGTGAGAAATAAAGAGTTTGAAAATCAAAATCACAAAGAAAAACTCTTGGGAAAGACTTCTAGAATAGACATAAAAATGAAGATAAAAACAATCCCAAAGACTTCTCCTTTTCTTTATTTTTCCAACCCTTTAAACAAATAAAAATAAAATCCTTTGGCTTAAAAACTCTTTTGAAAACTTGTATATAAACATTAGAAAGAATGAGAATTTTTGCTCTTAGAAATCTTGTTAAAAACAAACTCAAATGGGTGATATTTATAGCCCCATAAAAATTCTGCCCGTTGGCAGCTGGAAAGGGGTGAAATGCCCTCCCGGTCGACCGGCCCGGTCGACTGGCCAACGGTCAAATATATGACCGTTGAGCCCACTGGTCGACCATCTGGTCGACCGGGCCTGGTTTCAGAGAGAATGGCTCTTTGGCTGGTCGACTGCTCGATCGACCAGAGCTGGATACAGAGAGCAGAACTCTCTGCCGGTCGACCAGTCGGTCGACCGGGGCCTTTTCCAGAGAGCAGAGCTCTCTGGACGGTCGACCGACCCGGTCGACCGGCCTACCAGCTCAAGCTGGCGTGCACGCTTGTGCACGTCAGTTGACCGGTCCAGTCGACCGACTCCTGCTACGGTCGACCGGTCCGGTCGACTGGCAGATAGCCAGTCTAGCCATTATAGGACTTAAAAACTTAGGTTTTTATCTTTAATTAAATCCCATAAAATCACATGAATTCCATAAAAACCAGTTCTTATTATATCTTTGAAATACAAATATGTGTGATAACAATTTAACATATTTTTCAAACTATCTGAACCATTTTTGTGTTCTTGAAATTTTGCCTTAAACCAAAAATTGTATTTTTCAAAACTTGAATTTTTGAAATGGAAATCCGATTTTTTCAAAATACATGTAAATACAAAAACATGATATTTAAACAACTTTTAAGCATGTTATATATGGATAGAATCCAGTATACATGAAATATAGTATATCTATGTTTTTGACTTAAAAACCAAGATCGGTTAAACCGAGAACCAAAAACCAATAATATGAAATTTAAAACTTGTGTGTGTATTATGAACTTGAGCATATCACACTATCTAATCTTTACAATGAGATCTAAACAAACTTAAACTAAAACAAACCGATGTCTTCTTGTAGAACTTCGTCTCCAAGTCGACTCGATCCAAACGTGATCCACCTTGCTTGACTCCAACCTAGTGCTAGATGTGAACATAACGCTCGAGCTCTTGAATCACCATGTGAAAGCTCCAAAACACCTTTGTTGAAGCTAATCACCTACTAATATCTTGGTTAAATATCTGAAACTAAATATCACAAGATTATTAGTAAACTATAACTACATGAGTTAATCATCATCAAAACTAGAGTGAAGGGTCTCTGAGCCAACATCTCCCCCTTTTTGATGATGACAAAACTCATGGAGTTATATATGCATGGATTAAAGTTAAGCTTCATAGAAGCTTCCCCTTAACTCATGCATAGCAATAAACCATAAAGATATACAAATGAATGTTCAACATAGATATGCATGAACATGCATAAAACAAGTAAATGAAACAAACATGATCTTTTATACAAATGAAATAAATATGCTTTTGATATCAATTTTAAAATAAACATGTTCTTGAAAACAATGTTGCTCTTGATACCAATAAAGACTCTATTTTAAAATGAAGATGTCCTTAAAAACAATGTTGCTCTTAGCACCAACAACACAATAAAAGATGCTCTTGATACTAATACCAACAAAATATGCTTTTGATACCAATTGAAAGTATATGGTAAACTTTTGATACCAATGGTAAAGGATATGCATATAAAAACAAAACATATATAAATAAACATGCATATATCAAACTCTAAAATATCTCTCCCCCTTTTTGTCAATTCATCGACAAAGGGGTGCAAACAATAAAGGGCATAAACAATATTTTTCTCCCTTTTCGCATAAATCAAAACAATAAAGATATATGTGCTATATACATTCATGAAGAGGAGAGACGTGAAGTTAATTCTCCCTGCATATATGCATTTATATGAAAAGAAATGACTAAATTCTAACCACATAAAGCATAATATGCAATGTATACTACTACACACGTGTACTACATACAAAAAAAGGTCAATGACTTCAATATGACATACACTCAACATGAATCTACATAAAGAGAAGATGTTAAGCTTCCCTTGCATATAAGCGATACAAATCAAAACATAATGATACCAATTGAAAGATATATCAAGTTAGTATGAAGGTATACATCGAAACATCATGATACCAATTGATGATACCAATTGAAAATAAACAAAACATTTTGAAGAAACCAACAATAATTTTGATATCAATTGAAAGATATACACATATACGTAATCTTGATACCAATTGTAAAAATTTGTACCAATTGAAAGTATTTTATACCATTGATACCAATTACATAAACCAATTGAAAATAATTTTCATTAGGAGCGTATGATACCAAATTAAAAAAATAATATCATTTTTCAATCATTTTTCACCATAAAGAGTGGGAGTAAGATATCAACGGTAAACAAAACCGATTGAAAGGTAAAACATGAATTTTTTCCCCTTTATGAAATACTAATGAAAAAGATGCATAAGCTTGTATAAGATACCAATTTAAAAATAATTGTCATTAAGGACTAAATCAAACTTAGCATGGCAAAATTTGTGCTCAAAGATTTAGAGATATAGTAAGAACAATCAAAACACATATATATGTATAAAAATATAAATACCAATCAAAATCGATACTATGTGAAGTTGAAGCATACATATATAGAAACAAATATGAGTATACAAAATAAATATCAATTGTGATACCAATTGAATACACAATGAGAATCAAGTGTATAGCTCATACTCCCTACCACCCATATCATGTACAAGTTTAAATAGATTTTTCAATAATGCATATAAGGCATGGTCGCCCAACCAACCGCCCTTGAATGGGTAGGGGTTTTCAAAATAAGTTTGAAAATAATTATAACACAATTGAAAACTCTACCAAAATGAAAAATACACAACTAGTTATATGATAAAATTGTAAATTAGTAAGAAATCCTTCAAGCAAGGAATAAAATAAGAATATATTCCATGAAACATGAAAATCACTCAACCAATGACACTCAAAGTCTATAAAGCACATATCATTCTCATGAAAACAAAGTCATGAGAAAATATTAAGTAAAGTGAGTGTATAATAGTTATGTGAAAAATATAATTATGAAAATATGCAATAAGCTCAATGTGAAATTCCTGAATAAATGAAAACACGAAAATCATTAATATTTAATTTTCAATAATACAACTTCAAGGCATATGTATGTTTTGTACAAACTAGAGTATACATACATATTTAAACATGAACGAATCCACAAAAATATATGCATGAAGGAAAGTGGCTCAAGGATGTATATGTATAACTATTAGTTTAGACAAAATAGACATATACATGAAGCTAATTACAAATATGAAAACATGTACAAAATGAAGAATACAAGTCAAAATGTATGAATCATCAAAACTAGGCTATGCTAGTACATCTAATGGGTACAAATGAACAATTAGGCACAAACATATAATAATCTATTTGTGGCTCACTAGTTGTACAAGCATATACTCAAGTTTTAATGAAGGATACATTTAAAACAAGTAGTCAAAACGTGAAACATCAAAACAAAACTCATATGATCATTATGTAAATACTCATGTTATTAGAGTTATGATATACATAATAGCTAAACAATAAAGAGAACACAAAATATGGGTCCATATAAACATAGGTGATTTCACATACTATATATGTATGTCAATAGTCTAATAAGCATGGCATATGGCGTAATGAGCATTAAAACAAGACATGCTACAAATGAATGATCTAAAAGCATGCAAACATAAATGAGAGTTAGAGATCGTTACCAAAATTATGAGGGTACATCTCTATGTCTCCAAACCATGATAGTCCTTCCACCAAACTCCCTTTGAAAGTGATGCATCCAAATTAGTCATCATTAAACTCGGAACGCATCGACCTCAAGGCACCATCACTCTCACGTCATATGAGAGCCCACACCTACATCAAATAAAATAGGGGTGGTCTTTGGTACCCATACTTTTTTGGGTCCATGGGGGTTAGCTCCTTTCCTAAACCAAACAAACTTATTTGCTAAATTTACTTCATGTAGTCTATCATAACAAAACTTAGTAAGGTGGCCCTTACGTCCACAATGTGTACAAGTGTACACATGAGCATACAAAGTGTTATGAGTGTGAATGTGAGGAGCATGTGTATGCCGTGTATGGTGTGCATGCATAGATGGAATTTGTTTCTTTCAAAACATAGATTCCAAACGTGTGTGGTTCAAAGCACATTGGCTCAAAGTGGAGCCCAAACAATCAAACAGTCTTCTTAAGCATACAAATATCATTTTCAATCATGAAATAAGAAGAGGTGCATGTAATAGGTATGCTAGATGAAGAAGCTACACTAGCATGACAAACATGTGAATCTATATCATTTTTCAAAGAAATGTTTTTCTTAGAAACCAAATCCAAATCCTCTGAAAATTAAAGAAATTTTTATTTTCAAAGATTCATTCTCTTTTATAACAAAATCAAGTTTTAAAGTTAAATCCTCATTTTTTTTTAAAAACATTTTCACAATCAATTTTACTTTTCAAGATCTTGTTTTCATTTAGAGCAAGTTCAAGTTGGGATTTCAAGGAGTCACATTCATTTGAAATCTCAACCTTCTCTTGCAAAGCCAACTCAAGTTTTGAAAATAAATCCTTATTTTCTTTGTTAAGTCTAAAACTTTTCGTTTTCAAAACTTTATATTTTTCTAGAAATTTTTCACATACAATAGAAAGTTCTTCATTTAATGCATCGACATCAATAATATCATCTCCTGAAGAACTAGCACAATCATCTAGTTGAGATTCCGAATATACCTTAAGGGAGTCATTCCCTTGGACTATGTAGCATTGTTGTTTGGATTCTTCTCCACTAGATTCCTTCTCCATAATGTTTGGCGTTTGAAGCTTGGAGGAGGTCAAAGTGTTCCACACTGCAAAAGCAGAATCACAATGAGAAAACATACACAAATATTCTTTGTTAAGCGTGCTTCTAAGTGTCGTTAGGGCTTGTGCATTGGCCTCTATATGCTTGCTATTACCAAGATAGGATTTCTTGGTAGCGGCAAGGAAAACATGCAAGCCTAGGGTTTTTAGGTACATGAACATCCTAGCCTTCCAAACAACAATGTTGGAAGTTTCAAACATAGGTGGGGTCATGAAGTCCATGAGTGTAAACAATATGTGTGCAAATGCAACTAGAGATTAGCAACCAAGATCACACTCTTAGGTGGTTAAACCTAATATCAGGAGCGTAGGCTCTGATACCAATTGAAAGTATACCTAGAGGGGGGATGAATAGGTGTAGGGTTAATCTAATGACAAATAACGCGGAATTAAAAACTTAAAGCAACACACTTAGTATAACCAAAGAGTGTAGCCGAATTCCTAGTGAAGGGTTCTGGACTATCTCATCTAAATTCCTCTAAATAAGAGTTGAGGTGCTATATGAAGCACTCTTGGTTGAACACAAGTGAGGCACACAAACAAACCAAGCATATATGAATGATATGATAATATGAATCAATGCAAGGTATAAGAGAGAGAGTTAGAGAAAATGGATCAAACGCAAACATCGAGATATGTTTCGAGGTTCAAGCACACAGCTCTATGTCCCCACTTTCACATAGAAGGATTTTCACTAATTTGTCCACACAGGATTTCCCACACAGGGAACCTCAACTGAGGATTTGGGCAAATACAATCGGGATTACACAACTCCTCTCTCAACCAATACAACCTCTCACTAGAGGCAAGGCACAAACCAATACAATATCCATATCTCACTAGAGGGGTACCAACAAACTTAATCACCTCTACACTTAGAGGGATGGCACTTAACCAAACAATGATCAACCTCTCACAAGAGGGATTAGGCTCAAAGCCACACAAACACAATCACCTCACACTTGAGGGATTCCAACACAACCTCCACGTTCACCTCTATACAAGAGGGATACCAATACTATCACCTCTCACTAGAGGGATATCACAATAAATGGAAGGTTAACAACTTGGTGGTCTATCTTAACCACAAACCAATTCTATCTCACAAAATAATGATCCTATAGATAGGATAGATAGATAAGCTCAAGTGTGAGAAATAAAGAGTTTGAAAATCAAAATCACAAAGAAAATTCTTGGAAAAGACTTCTAGAATAGATATAAAAATGAAGATAAAAAATAATCCCAAAGACTTCTCCTTTTCTTGATTTTTCCAACCCTTTAAACAAATAAAGATAAAATCTTTTGGCTTAAAAACTCTTTTGAAAACTTGTATATAAACACTAGAAAGAATGAGAATTTTTTGCTCTTAAAAATCTTGTTAAAAACAAACTCAAATGGGGGGTATTTATAGCCCCATAAAATTCTGTCCCTTGGCAACTAGAAAAGGCTGAAATGCCCTTCCGGTCGACCGGCCAGTCGATCGGCCAACGGTTAAATTTATGACCGTTGAGCCCACCAGTCGACCATCCGATCGACAGGGCCTGGTTCTAAAGAACAACGGCACTCTGGCCGGTTGACCGCTCGGTCGACCGGAGCTGGATACAGAGAGAAAAACTCTCTGCCGGTCGACCGGTCGGTCGACCGGGGCCTTTTCCAGAGAGCAAAGCTCTCTGGACGGTCGACCGGCCCAGTTGACCGGCCCACCTGCTCAAGCTGGCATGCACATTTGTGTACGTCGGTCGACCGTCCGGTCGACCGGCAGATAGCCAGTCTAGCCATTATAAGACTTAAAAACTTAGGTTTTTTCTTTAATTAAATCCCATAAAATCATATAAATTCCACAAAAATCAGTTCTTATTATATCTTTGAAATGCAAATATGTGTGATAAAAATTTAACACATTTTTCAAACTATTTGAATCATTTTTGTGTTCTTGAAATTTTGCCTTAAACCAAAAACTGTATTTTCTAAAACTTAGATTTTTGAAATGGAAATCCGATTTTTTCAAAACACATGTAAATACAAAAACATGATATTTAAATAACTTTTAAGCATGTTGTATATGGATAGAATCCAATATACATGAAATATAGTATATCTATGCTTTTGACTTAAAAACCAAGATCGGTTAAACCGAAAACCAAAAACCAATAAACTTGAAATTTAAAACTTGTGTGTATTGTGAACTTAAGCATATCACACTATCTAATCTTTACAATGAGATCTAAACAAACTTAAACTAAAACAAACTGACGTCTTCTTGTAGAACTCCGCCTCCAAGTCGACTCGATCCAAACGTGATCCACCGAGCTCGACTCCAACCGAGTGCTAGATGTGAACATGACGATCGAGCTCTTGAATCACCATGTGAAAGCTCCAAAACACTTTTGTTGAAGCTAATCACCTACTAATATCTTGGTTAAATATCTGAAACTAAATATCATAAGATTATTAATAAACTATAACTACATGAGTTAATCATCATCAAAACTAGAGTGAAGGGCCTCTGGGCCAACAGGTTAGATGTTAGAAATGTTAGAATCCATCATCATGAGCCATCAATGGCTCTTGCAAGAGTAAGGCCTTGTAGAGACTACTAGATTCATGTGGATTACCAAGTAAGTGGTTAGATGGTTAGTGGTTAGTAGTTAGATTGTCATGAGAAGAAAGATTAACTAAGCATCATGTAGAAGATGGAGAAGATTACAATGGAGAAGAAAGAAGACACCTTTACATAGATCGTCACCATCTATTACATCAATCTCTCTCTCTCTCTCTCTCTCTCTCTCTCTGAATCTCTCAGCCCTAATACATGATCTAAAAACGAAATGAAAATATAAAAAAAGAAAAGAAAAGAAGAACACCTACACTAAAGCTAGCCTATTTCTCAATCTGCTTGCGTTTTGGGTCCCTGCAGGGGTATTTATAGGCGAAAGGAGGTTCCAGAAGACGAGATAAGGCTTAGCATCGAAAATTGATGCGTGGACCCACAAAAGGGCCGCGAAAACGCTGCCATAGCCGCATTTTCACGGCAATACCAGGGGCTTAGGTCCCTAGTTTTGGCGTGTAGGTTCGCCTCGTTTCGGGGACCTTCCAGATATGCTCAGATTCAGTTATTTCTGTCCAGATTCTTGTCAGACACCCGCCAATGTCTAGATTCAATTTATCTTCTAGAAAGTCTATAGCTTGGCCTCCAAGAAATCTGGATTTAATTATCTGAAAATGGGTTTAATTAAGCTTTTATTACTCCTTTGCCCCTAGACTCTTGATTATCTGCAAAGTAGACCAAAACATAGTTAGAAATGATATTTTATTCATAAATTGGTAGGGAAAGCGATATAATAATGCAAAATTGTAGCCTAATCACACCCCACACTTATCTTTTTGCTCGTCCCGAGCAAAACAAGAAAAGAAAAACTATACTACAAATGTTATTACACTACTTTTGCAGGTGACGCGATTGCACTGAGCGCGTACAACATGCCTTAAACCTCTAGGTTACCCTTAGAGGAGGAGTGTTATCTTCTAAGGGTTTTTTGACAGATTGCACCCACAAAATCTATAAAGAAAGAAGATAAATGTTAATATTTTGAAAATGCATTTTGAAAGAGAGATAAGTTTTCAAAATATTTTTGCTAAAATATAAGCGATCTAAGATCATAAGTCTACCAAAAGTTATTCTCCCTTAAACTTAATCTATATGCAAGATCTTGTCTTCAATTAAGGCAAGAATTCAAAATTAGATTGAATATTTTTTCTTTATAAAACCTAAATAATATGCACTTTGTTACAGTGAAAATTTCTGGGATTTCAACTCTAACCATCAAGCCATTTATTTATATATGTATATTTCTTTTTTTCCTTCTTCCCTTAATTTTCTTAGGCTTTTTAGTTTACCTGGGAGTGAGCCTTTAACTGATGACTCCCAGACCAGACGGTCTTAGGGCACCGATGAGAAAACATCCCTCGAGTTTAAGGACTCGAGTAAACAATGCCACAAAACTAAGGGGGATTATTTGTTTCTTATAACCACCGTTAGGCGTGAATAATCATGCTTCTCGAGGCATAGTTATCCAGCTTTAATAAGTGATTTTTTTATTCATGTATATCATATATATTTTTCTCTTTTTTATTTATTTTTACTCTATGGTATTTTAGGTCTTTGTTTCCATCCCAAAAATTGTGTAAGTGTGAAGTACATACTATTTAAGGTAAAAATTCAAGATAAATTTTCTCTCCAACTTATCTTACTTAGCTTATAATCTTAAACAAGGTTTAAAATGTCATAATTAGGGCTTCCTAAATTTCTAAGATCAACTTAATTTTCTTAAAAATAGATCAAAACTTTATCTCTTATTTCAAAAAGTTTTTTTAAAAAGAAAGGAAAAATTCCTATACAAAAGGGAAAATTCTAAAATATCCTAAAAGAAGTGAAAAAGAAAAAAAATCTAAAAACTCTATGTTAGTAAACCCTCCCCCACACTTATCTCATGCATTGTCCTCAATGCATCGTGAATGTATGTATGCATGAAACAAATAGAGAGGGAAGGAAAAATCACCTCAAGGTGGTGGTTCCGGTAGTGGTCTGATTGGTCCACGAAATGCGACCCAATCCAATTTACGTGGAATTTGAAGGAACCACCAGAGACCTCTAAAATACAACCCATTATAATGATGTATGCATTTATGATTTTTATTAAGAATTTTACCCCATCTAATTTCCAAATTTTCAACCTAATTTCAGAGTCATTATTTTCAGAACCTTTGTCCCAAAATAGAGTATGAAAAGATGAAATAATTGATTTGGACTCAGGAAGCACATGAGCGACTACTGACTCAGGAATTTGACTTAAGTCAAGTAAAGGTTCTGGTCGAGATTGGTTCAGGAAGTGGGTCCAATTAAGAAGTTGAAACTCAAGTCCACATTCATTTTTCCCACAACGGAATGTGACTTTCTAAGATAGTTGATTCAAATTCAAGAATGACAGGTATGAGAATCAAAACTGACTCTAAAATATTGCTCAAATCGGGTAGCAAAATAGGAGTCAATATTGATTCAAGAATTTGAACTGGATCACAAATTTAAGGATTAAAATCACATTCTTGTCTAAGTTCAATTTCTTTGAAAGGAAAACTTGCCAATTTATCAGTGGGACATTTTAAAGTATGAAATTGGTCAAGTTTAATTTGTTGGTCATAAAAGATTGATGATTCAATTTCACGATGGATTGGCACAAGATCCAATATTGACTTGGAAAAAGGATTGAAGTGAGATAAGATACCGGAGTCAACATTGAATCAAAAAGTGGAACTGAATTACCAAATTAAGGTTCAGGATCATATTCATGCTTAATTTAATTTCAGAAAAAGGATAACTTACCAAAATATCAACATGGTTCTCAAAATTTTCATGTTGGTCAAGTTCAAATTGGTGTGGTGAAATTAAATCTTTGTTTTCAAAACAACATGATTCCTGATCTAGATCGATAGAGTTAGAGATATCTGGATTGGTCAAAGGTTGATTAGAATGAGTTTTCTCATTCCCATGAATGTTAACCAATTGACTCAATTGTGTTTCTAACCTATCGATAGACTGGGCAAAAGATTTTTAAAATTGTTGTGAGGTCTCATGCAAGATTTGTATACTCTTTTCTAGCTCAGATTTTTCTTCAAATGATTATTCTAAAAAGGGAGTGTAGAAATCTGGGTTTTAGAAAAATTGTGAAGATTGTGAGTCCAACAAGTTTTGAGATTGTCGCTCGGACTCACGCAAGAGTTTCTTAGTCAATTCCAAGATGGATGTTTGATCATATTGAAGAGGTGGGACTAAGTAAAACTCTTGAAAATATTGTAAAATTGGAGAGGCCAACATGTTATGAAATTACCGCTCGGCCTCTTGCAGGTTGGCTTATAAACTCTTTTCTAACTCGAATTTTTCTTCACATGGTAGTTCTAGAAAAGGAGTATAAGAAGCAAAATTGAAAAATGAATATTTTGAAAATTATGGACAAGGTTGTTGAAATTTTGACTTGAGAGAGTTGAATCCCCATTGACTCTGTGAAGAGTTGAAATTATTTTGAAACTTATAGTCATAAGATTGTGGGTATGGGTTGTATTAATTCAGATTAGTCCAACCCGGTGTATTTGGTTGGTTCATATTGTAAAAAACTGAGTTGGAATTATCCGAATGAAATGGGGTCGATGATGTGAAATATGGATTCATATTAGGATTGAAAAAATTGTTATTGTTGAATTTCTTTTCACAAACAATCACAAATAAAAAAGAAAAAGCAAGCAACAAGCAAAAATAAAAGAAAGAAAAATCAAAACCAAGCCTATACTAAGGTTGACCTAGTCCTAGACGACTCTTAACTGGTCGATTACCCTGGGGAGGTTGTTGTAAGAATCCGACCACAAACTAATCAACCAGGGAGGGGCAAAATACGGTGGGAGGTATCCGTGCATAAGCAACGTGCCTTAATTACGCCAAACCACGGTATCTTCAAGGCATAACCTCTTAATCCCCAGCCTTCAACACCGATTTCACAAGAGTAAGATTCAAAACAAGCTCCACCCTCGGTCAATCTCTTAATAAGTCCGAGATGTCCCTAGAAGCTAACGTCTATCGATTTTTATTAAGGCTTGAGTTGTGTGAGTGGGAAGGTGATTTTTGGGCTAAGAAAGAGTGATGAAATCCCCACCTTTTCTTTATGGGTTTTGCCCTTAAGTCCAATTCGTGCAAGTGTGCAATATAGACAAGAATATAACACAAAGCGATAAATCACTCATGTGCTTGTCCTATGCTATATGCAATGCCATATGTACACCTGATTGCACACATTTATTATATTATTCTTTATTACATATCCACATTTATCATGTAATAAATCTGCTAAATTTTTTATCTTAAATATCTATTTTGCAGAAGATAGTCATGGGGAGAAAGAGGATAAAATCAAATAAATATCAGTTAAATTCAGATTTAACTAGATCTATTAGTTAGAGGAGGATGATCCCAAATCCAGTTAGTTAAATTCAGTTTTTGGTAAATCAAGTGGTTAAAGTTAAAGATCAACCGATGATAACGTCAAATACAGAGTCCAAATCCAAAGGGATAAATGGATAGAGAGAAGATCAGCGGATAAGATGAAGCAATTTTGACTCAAATTTTGGCTGGATACATTTTAGTATTTGAATCATAACGTTCGCTATTAGAACTTAAATCTAATGATTCAAGATGATCCAGAAAGAGGACTTAAAGACTACAACTATTAAGTTGATCATTATTTCTAATTCTATCATTTGTGTAGTTATATTTAGCAATTACGCCAATAAGCTACAGATCAAAACTGAATATCCACATCAAATCAAATTTGAAGATAAGGGGGATTCAAATTTAGAAATAGCCAGCTTCCCTTGTCTTCATACCCCTCTATCCTCTGCATTTCTCCTATAAATACATGCAATCTCAAAGGCAAAAAAGGATGATGATGCAGAGATAGAATTTAGTCCACTTTTTCATTCATTTTAGTGTAGGTTTTTGTTTTTCTTTCTATGTAATTTTTAGTTTTCATTTATGTAATTCGGAGGAGATCAGAGTTTCATAGGAGAATGAGAATGAAGCTTGTGCTGAGAGTGATACGGGTGTAACTTGTTCTTCTTTTTTCTTATTGTTATAAAATCGAATCTATAGTTACCTTTTTTATGTACTTTGCTTTTGTGTTCTTCTTCTTCTTTTCTGCTTCTCTCTTTCTTGTACCAATTGCTATCCAAGTGAGGCTTATAGCATCGAAAGAGCCTTGCTTTTGCGAGTGCTATTCGCGATTCGAAATTCATGAAAAACTCCATCGTTGTTGAATCACGTACAAGTTATAAAACCTAAACTTACTAAAATCTTTTTAGCAAAGTGTGTAGTGGCAAGTATAGGATCGAATCCATAGAGACTTGTTCTTGAAATTTTAGTTATTAAAAATCTCAATTTTATCTTATTCTTAGTTGAGAAATCACTTGAATGAAGGTTGAAATTTTGTTTTTTTTAAATAAATAAATAAATAAAGATCTTGTAGAAGAAAGCAAAAGACAAATAAAAATATGAAGAAAGCAAAAGAAGAAGGAAATACTAACCTTTTTGCGAAGATTTGAATACCCAAAATAAGAAGAAAAAAAAGAAATTAAAAGATTGGTATGAAGGGAAAAGGAAGATGAACTTGTGAACTTATTTCTTGTCGTCGCCTTGTTGTCTCCCTCCTCCAAGCGATGCTGAAACAAAAGAAGTTAATAAAAGAAAATAGATGACTTCATGAAATAAAATATGAAAGAAAAGAATAGCAATAAAATAAAGAGAAAATTAAAGAAAAAACTTAGACTGAACGCCGCAAGATTGTGAAGAAAATTCTGAACTTTATTCTATAAGCATCAAATACAAAGCTCTTGACCTCTCCAACTCGCATTACAACGCTCAAAACTTTCTTTTTCTAGCTTTTCAGCCCTCTAGTCTCCCTCATCTCTCAATGAATACAGGTATTTATAGGAAAAATAATGATAAGAGAGAGTGTAGGGAGATAGGAAGAGTTGGCTATTTTTGAATTTCAATCTTCCCCTTATCTCCATACCAGATTTATCCAGAATTCTGTTCTGCAGCTTGATGACGTGTTGAGTGCTGAATATTGCTTAACAGATGATAGAATTCAAAACAGTGATCAACATAAGAGTTGTAGCCCTTTGAATCTTCTTTCTGGATCATCTTGAATCATCAGATTTGAGATTTGGTAGCAAAAGATATGATTAAAATTCTAAACTGTATCCAGTCTGGTTTGCTCTGATCTTCAGTTGAACATTTGCCCCAATCCTTGATTTGTTCTAACTAGATCTGGGATCATCCTCAGCTAACCAAATAGATCCAGTTAAATCTGATTTTAACTGGTATTTATTTGGTTTAATCCTCTTTCTCTTCATTATTATCTTCTGCAAAATAATATTTAAGACAAGGAAATTAGCAGATTTATTACACGATAAATGTAAGAGTGTAACGAAAAGAATGCAAAATATGTGTACGATCACACCCCCACACCTATCTTTTGCTCATTCTCGAGCAAAACAACAAAACTAAATCAAAGATTATTAGACCACTTTCGCAGGTCATGCGATTGCACTGAGCTTGTGCAACAAGCTGTTAAACCTCTAGGTTTCCCCTAGAGGAGGAGTTGTAGTCTCCTGAGGGTTTTCAGTGGATTACACCCACAAAATCCATAAAGAAAAGAAATAATTTTGTTAGTATTTTTTTAAAATACATTTTGAAAAGATGAGAAAATATTTGAAGTGTTTTTACAAGTATTAAGGAACTTGTAAGTTATAAGAGTATCGAATTATTCATTCCTAAACTTAGCCTCTATTCAAATATTTGTTATCAATTAAGGTAAGGAATAAAATTGAATTCTCATCTAGTCTATTATTTTACCCTAAGTCATATGCACCTTGTGATCGTGAATATTTTTACTAAGGGTTCTTCAACTCTAACTCTTATGCCTTATTTGTATTATTTGTATATATAAGGGTGGTAATATTCCTTAGCTTTCTTAGGCTTTCTAATTTGCCCATGTAATGAGCCTTAGTCGGTGACTCCAAGCCGGACGGTTTTAGGGCACCGGGTGAGAAAACACCCCAAGGACTTAAGGACTCGAGCAAATAAGGCCACAAAACTACGGATTTATTTGGTGATATGAACCACTTTTAGGCGTGAATAATCATGCTTTATGAGGCACAAAAATCCAGCTTAATCAGAGGATTTTATATATATATATATATATATATATATATATATATATTATATATATATATATATATATATATATATATATATATATATATATATATTTCTCAAACTTATCTAATCATCTTTCGCATAAATACCAAGGCTTACTTAGGCCAAAGCACCTAGCTAATCAATAATTAGATTTGTTCATCTTTCATAGATATATTTTTTCTCTCTCTTTTTTTTAAATAAGGCATAATAATCTTTGTTTTTGAACCCTAAGTATGTAAGTATATAAAAGATGCATATTTTATTAAGGTAAAAATTAAGACTAGATTACTTTTTCAATTTTTTCTTCCTATCCCTAGAAATTAAACAAATATTCTTATTTCAACCAAGTATAAGAAATCCTAATTATGGTTCTCTTATTCCTTAAAATTAACTTAATTTCTTGCAAAAATAAGTCAAAGTATTATTTTTCTTTTCAAAAAGTTTTTTTTAACAAATTTTTTTTATATATATATTTTTAATCTTTATTATTTTTTTTCTTTTTCAGAAAACTTAAAAGAAAACATATGTTAACCCTCCCCCACACTTATCTCATGCATTGTCCTCAATGTATGAATGACTGCATAGCATGCTACAAATGTAAGAATGTGAAGGGTAGATAGTACCTGATGAGGACGAGTGGATGTCAATCATCATTGTCTAGTTAAGAGAAAAAAATACAAAAACTATAATACATAAATGGATCCCTAATATATATAGAGATCAATCCTGATAAACAGGATCTTCCAAAAGGATTTCCTCCACTTCAGGGCTCAGATACTCACGGTATGGTTTTAAACGATGGCCATTTACTTGAAAAGTGGTACCATCCGTGGTATTGTGGACCTCAACTGCACCATGTGAATGTACCTTATGAACAATGTATGGACCGGTCCAACGAGATTTCAGTTTTCCCGGAAAGAGATGTAGACGGGAATTGTACAGCAAGACTTTTTGTCCTGGTTGAAATTCCTTCCGAGTTATGATTCTATCATGCATAATCTTCATACGATCCTTGTTCCATTTTGAACAGTCATATGCATCATTCCTTATCTCTTCAAGCTCATTAAGTTGAAGTTTCCTAGACTCTCCTGCCTTGTCTAGATCAAAATTTAGGCGTTTGATTGCCCAGTATGCTTTATGTTCTAACTCGACAGGAAGATGGCAAGCCTTGCCATAAACTAACCTATATGGAGACATTCCAATAGGAGTTTTGAATGCAGTTCTATATGCCCATAAGGCATCAGTCAGGCGAAGAGACCAATCTTTTCTAGTGGTGTTCACAGTTTTCTCCAGAATGGTCTTGATGGCTCGATTGGAAACTTCTACTTGGCCACTAGTCTGTGGGTGGTAAGGGGTAGCTACTCTATGATTGATGCAATATTTTCTCATTAAGGCTTCAAATATACGATTGCAGAAATGTATTCCACCATCGCTGATGATTGCACGAGGAAAGCCAAAACGAGAGAATACATTCTCTTTCAAGAAGTTTACCACAACTTTGTGGTCATTGGTTTTACATGCTACCGCCTCTATCCATTTAGAGACGTAGTCAACTGCTACAAGGGTATATTGGTATCCATAGGATATCGGAAAGGGACCCATGAAGTCAATGCCCCAAACATCAAAGATTTCGACAACTAAGATCGGGTTTAACGGCATTTCATTCCGGCGTGCAATCTTCCCTAATCGTTGACAACGATCACATGATTGACAATAGACATGAGCGTCACGAAATAGAGTGGGCCAATAAAAACCACATTGCAAAATTTTTGCAGCAGTTTTCTTCCCACTAAAATGACCTCCACAGGCTTGGTCATGGCAAAATGAAAGGATGCTCCTAAATTCTGAGTCAAGAATGCAGCGTCGAATGATCTGATCGGGACAGTACTTGAACAAGTATGGTTCATCCCAGAAGAACCATTTGATCTTAGCTAAGAAACGCAATCGTTCTTGTTTGGTCCATGAATCGGGCATCTGTTCCGTGACAAGATAATTCACAATGTCAGCATACCACAGAACAATTGAAGAGGAGACGGACATTAACTGCTCAACAGAAAATGTCTCAAGGACAGGTAGTGAGTCGGACACAGAATTGACCACAATCCTAGACAAATGATCTGCTACAACATTCTCAGCTCCCTTTTTATCATGAATTTGTAAGTCGAATTCCTGTAGGAGTAAGATCCAACGGATTAAACGGGCTTTAGCATCTTTTTTCGTGAGAAGGTACTTTAAAGCTGCATGATCAGTGTAGATTAGGACCTTAGAACCTATAAGGTATGGATGAAATTTGTCAAGAGCGAAAACGACTGCCAACAACTCTTTTTCAGTGGTAGAATAATTCAGTTGAGCATCTTTAAGAGTCATACTGGCATAGCAAATGACATGAGGAAATTTATTCACTCGTTGGCCTAGGACAACCCCTACAGCATAGTCGGAAGCGTCACACATTACCTCAAATGGGAGATTCCAATCAAGTGGTCGGATGATGGGTGCCGTGGTTAATTCGGTCTTTAGCCTTTCAAAGGCTTCCAAACAAGAAGGGGTGAACTCAAAAGGAACATCCTTTGCTAGAAGATCACAAAGAGGTTTTGAGATTTTAGAAAAATCTTTGATAAAGCGGCGGTAAAATCCAGCATGGCCTAGGAAAGATCGCACCTCCCGAACAGTTCTAGGAGGTGGTAATTTGGTGATTAGCTCTACCTTAGCTTTATCAACATCTATACCTCTATCAGAAACAATGTGCCCCAAGACAATCCCAGATTTCACCATGAAATAGCATTTTTCCCAATTAAGAACTAGGTTCTTCTCCTTGCATCTTATCAATACCAATGATAGATGATATAAACCCTCATCAAAAGTAGACCCAAAGACAGAGAAGTCATCCATGAAAACCTCTAGAAATCGCTCAACCATATTTGAAAAGATGCTCAACATACACCGCTGAAAAGTAGCCGGTGCATTGCATAGCCCAAAGGGCATGCGACGATATGCAAATGTGCCAAACGGACATGTGAATGTCGTTTTCTCTTGGTCCTCACGAGCAATGTGGATTTGGTTATATCCTGAATAACCATCGAGAAAGGAATAGTATGCGTGATCGGCGATACGTTCTAACATTTGGTCGATGAAAGGCAGAGGAAAATGATCTTTCCTAGTCATGGAGTTGAGTTTTCTATAGTCTATGCACACTCGCCAACCAGTTTGAACACGAGTTGGAACCAACTCATTGTTCTCATTAGTAACAACTGTGACTCCGGACTTTTTGGGTACAACTTGTATGGGACTAACCCACTGACTATCAGAGATAGGGTAAATGATACCCGCATCTAATAATTTTATTATCTCCGCTCTCACCACCTCTTTCAAAACAGGGTTTAAACGCCTCTGTGGTTCTCTCGAGGTCTTGGCATTCTCTTCAAGATGAATTTGGTGCATTACCACAGAGGGGCTAATTCCCTTGATGTCTGCTATGGTCCATCCTATGGCTTCCTTATGTTTCTCAAGAACATCTAGTAACTTTTCTTCTTGGTCCTTATCTAAATGAGATGATATGATTACAGGCAAGGTTTCTGACTTACCTAGGAAAGCATACTTCAATGTGTCAGGTAAAGGTTTGAGCTCCAACTTGGGAGGCTCAACGATTGATGGAACAGGAACAGATGTTGACAGTGGTGAAAGTTCTACCTTAGGTCTCCATAGGTTGGTGTCCATGATGGGGACAAAATCTAACAATGCGTTCACCTCTTCTATAGATTCCTCAATATCAAAATTCATTCCAAAATGGGCCAAGCATTTCTCCAAGGGGTCTTCATAGCAAGACTCCTCAAAGGTGTGATTGACCGACACATCAATCATGTTGATCTCCTCATGATCGTCCATTACATGTGGTTGGGAACTAGTATGGAAAATGTTTAGCTCAACTGTCATATTCCCAAATGATAAGGTCATGACTCTATTCCTACATCTAATAACAGCATCGGCAGTAGCAAGGAATGGTCTCCCTAAAATCACAGGGGAGTGATTGCTTGGATCTCTAACTGGCTCAGTGTCTAAGACCACAAAGTCAGCAGGAAAATAGAATTCATCGACCTTCAAAATAACATCCTCAATAATTCCCTTGGGGACCTTAACTGACCTATCTGCTAGAAGCAATGTAAGGTTAGTGGGTTGTAACTCCCCTAAACCTAATTGTTTGTACACAGAATAGGGTAAAAGGTTTACACTTGCCCCTAAATCTAGTAAACACCGATCGATAACCTGATCTCCTATCCTAATAGAAATAGTTGGACTCCCTGGATCCTCATATTTAGGTGCAATGGGTTGCTGGATGAGACATGATGCTTGTGTAGCAAATGCAGCTTCACGAGGCATAGAACTTTTCCTCTTGACCGTGGTTAGGTCTTTTAGAAATTTAGCATACGAAGGTATCTGATTAATGGCATCCAAGAACGGAATATTGATTTGAACGTTTTTGAAAACTTCCAAAATTCCCTCGCAGTGATTTTTCTTCCTAGTTGGTTGAAGACGTTGAGGAAATGGGGCTTTGGGCACAAAAGATTTATCTTGATTGTCAACAATAACTTGATCATCTTTCTTTGTTGACTCCTTTGGTTCCTTTTTTTTCTTTTTCTTTTACAATATTAGGATTGTTTGGTGGATCTTGGACTTAGTTGTCCACTCTCTTACCTGACCGTAAAGTGTGGATGGATTGGACTTGATGGTTTGAATCAGAACTAATTTCAAATTGGCCTATTGGAGTATTTTGAGGAGCAGGTTGTCCTCTCGGGTTGGGCACAGTTTGACTAGGGAAATGTCCTTTCTCTCTCTCCCTAATAGTTGCAGCTAACTGTTCTATCTGAACCTCGAGCCTGGCTATCGTCTGATCCTGATTGTGACACATTTGGGCTTGAGTTTGATTAGTTATTAGTTGGTTCTACATGAATTGTTGGAGAGTGTCCTCTAAAGATGGTTTTCTTTGATTGGGAGGGACATATGGAAGAACAGATGGTATTGTATTGAATTGATTTCCCTTGTGAAATTGATTATTAGAAGATGGTCCTTGAAATGATGATGATCCACCATATCCTTGTCTTTGAGGAGACTTCCATGAAAGGTTGGGATGATTCCGCCATCCTGGATTGTATGTTTCACTAAATGGGTTGTTATTGGGATTGGGCTTGCGAAATGTATTGAGTACATTTGCTTGCTCTGCTTTGATAATTGGCAACCCGGGGCATTGTTCAACCAAGTGGTCTTGGCTGTCACAAAGGACACAAATGGGAGAAACCACTGGCTTGGATGGTTCAGGAGCTGAAGATTGTGCTCCCTTGCTCAATTCTAATGCTTCAAGTCTTCGTACTACTGATGTCAATTTGACATCACTCTCAAAATTAGGGTTGACTTTATGTATACCACCCTTGTTAGTGGCAGTTGAGGGGGTAAATTGCTTATTATCAACACTAACAGGCTCCCATTCTAGAGTATTTTCTACTACCTCTTCAAAGAATTGCCATGCATCATTGGCTGTTTTGCTCGTGAATGTTCCATTGCAAAGGGATTCAATCATGGTCTTATTCGAGTAGTCTAACCCTTCGTAAAGAATTTGAATCAAACGGATCTTTTCGAATCCGTGATGGGGACACTCAAGTAAAAGATGTTGGCCCAAAAGGTTACACTCTCCATTTGTTTAGAGTTTTGATGATAACAAAACAAATAAGAGCTATTTGGTACTAATAAGTTTGTTCAAGATAAGTTTCAGGTTAGTACCATATTTGGAGACCATTGCTTAGCTTTTGCAAGAACTTCTAGGTTCATGAAGTAAAGAAGGCGTTTTGCACATCAAGGAAGGAACATAGAAGAGAAGGCTCTACCAAGGCATTGCATGGCTCAAGACTTCAAGATTGCTCAAGATAATTCATTGATATATTTACTTGGTTTGGGTGTTTGTTGCATCATAATTTTTTAATTATGCATTGATTAGCATTATCACCTATTCACCCCCCTCTAGGTGATTTTCAATTGGTATCAGAGCTTGGACTCTAGGTTTGGCTTAACATCCTTAGAGAGATCCTTAAAATTTGCTAATCAACATTTGCATTCATCCATTCATTCACTAGTAAACATGGCCGATAACGTCAAAACCCCTCCTAAATTTAATGGACTTAATTTTCCTATTTGGAAAGTTAGGATGACTATTTTCTTACAATCTTTAGGTAGCCTAGTTGCTAAATCATTGACCAAATGATTGATGCTAAACCTGCACACAAAATACAAAATTTCAGAACTTTTAATAAAAATGTGCAAGTGCTCAATTCTTCCGCTATAGCAAGTGGCTATGCGGGTCGTGATCCACAGGGAGGGTTTTGCGATAGAAGCGTTACGTTTCTGTATTGAAATCTTTATGAAAACCAAACGAAGATTCTTCTTTGGTTAAAATTAAGAAAATGAAAAAGAGTTAATAGTTAAAGTTAAGAAGAAATTGGTAGAATAGCAAGTGGAGAAAAATCAGAAAACGATGAAAGCGATTATGTACAAATGAGTTGGGAAAGAAAGATTTAGAAGAGGTAGTGTTGGTGCTTTAATTTACAGAAATAAAAGGAAAGAAATAAAAGTAAATACTTACCTTCTTTTCAGTAAAAGCTTACCTTGAGTATTTGCGACGATGTTACCTTGAATTGGAGGCAATCAGCGCATAGCCCATAAGAGTCGATTTTTGGTCTCTTCCACATTACATCATCAAGATACTCAAGCATGAAATGATACAGAGAGACTCACAATTCCATCGTCATGAGCTATCGGTGGCACTCGCAAAAGCAAGGCTCTTTCGATGCTTTAGACTCACTTGGAAGACAGTTGTACCGAAAAGAAAAGTAAAATAGAAAAGAAGAAGAAGAAGAAGACTAAAAAGAAGTACATACACAGAAAAACATCGATTCGATTTCATAACAATCAAAGAAAAGAAATAAATCTTACACCGGTGTCACTCCAGCTCAAGCTTCATTCTTATTCTTCGATGAAAGTCTGATCTCCTCTTATTTACATAAATGAAAATTACAATTACATGAAAAAAGAAAAACAAAAACCTAAACTAAGAAATGAAAACTAGTCTAAATCCTAACTCTGCATGGTCTTCCATTTTCAGCACAAAGAATGGCCTTTTATAGGCAGAAAACCCAGACGAGGGAGATCCCGGGGAGATCGTGGGAGCAAACGCTCCCCCTAACTCCCCAACCTGGCCACACCCTATTGGTGGGTCGCCCTGGTTTCTCTTCCTGCTTTTATCTTCAGTTGGTTTGTCAGTTTGAGTCCCGTATTGTGACGAAATGGCCTTGGATTCTTGGCTTTAACCGATCGATTCTGAGAGGATTCTTCTCAACCGGTTCTCAACCTCTTGATTTTGCCCTGATTCAGTGAGTGCGAATTAACTCTGATTTAATTCAGAATTTTGGTGGGCTTTGGGCTCATTTCTCTTCATCTCCTTAAAGAATGGGCCTGCAAATAATTAAGCAATTAATTAAGACAATGCAAAGTTTTATTCCAGAATAAGTATGGAAATATGATATTAAATATGCAACATTAGCGACCAATCTCCAAACCCTATGTTGTATCCGATAGTGATGAAAGCACATGGACCGAATTTACTTTAGAGAATATGAGGTTAACTCCAAGGCCCAAAATTCCCTCCTAACCGCCTTGAATGAGGATGACCTTACACGGGTAATTCATTGCCAATCCGCCTACGAGATTTGGCAACACTTGTTGGTCACACACGAAGGGACATCACAAGTCAAGAGAGCTAAGATAGATCTCTTGAGGTCCCAATATGAATCTTTTACAATGATTGATGATGAATCTATTGATTGCATGATTACAAGGTTTACTAAAATCACTAATGTTCTTTCCTCTTTAGGTGATGATATCTCCAATGATCAAAAGGTGCGAAAAGTGATTCGGGCTCTTCCTTCTTCATGGGAGATAAAAGCCACCACCTTGAAAGAGTTGAATGACAAGGATGAAATGGACCTCATTAGTCTCATCGGTAACTTGAAGACTCATGAGATGGAAAAGAAGGCAAGAGAAGATGTCGCTCCTCAAAAAGAAATCCATTGCTTTCAAATCTTCATCCACTCTTGATGACGATGAAGAAGAAGATGAGGAGCTCTCCCTTCTTGTGCGAAACATGAGAGAATGTATCGGAAGAACAAGCTCAACTTTAGAAGGAAGTTTGAAGGAAAAGAGGAGAGAAGAATCATTTGCTATAATTGCTGAAAGCCCGAACACATCATGGCGGATTGTCCGGACTTCAAGAAGAAGATGACTTCCTCCTTCAAGCCAAAGAAGCCGATTGAAAAGAAAGCCTACAAAGCCACATGGGATTCGGAAAGCGAATCCGAAGACGAGGTGGACATGGCGAACATGTGTTTCATGGCAAACACACCAAAGGTAACCCCACAACCTCTTGATGAAGAAGATGAATTAAGTAAAGAGGTTCTTGTACATGCTTTTGTTGAACTCTCCGAAACCTATGATAATAAAAAGATTGAATGTTCTAAATTGGAAAAGGAAGTTGCTTTTCTTAAAAATCAACTTGCTATTGTTTCTAGAGAAAAAGATCAAATTTCTTCCAATCTCATTTCTACTCAAAATGAATTTAGTGCTTACAAAGTTGCATGTAAAGCAAAATTTTCTAAGATTGATGAAAAAGAAATTTCTTCTTTAAAAACTAGAATTATTGATTTTGAAAAGGTTTTGAAGGATTGTGCTTTTAACACTAAGAAACTTGAAGAAATGTTTTCTAAAAAGCACACTTCTCATGCTAAAGACTTTCATGTTAAGATTCCTCATGCTCACACTTCACATAACACTCATGCTAAATCCACACATGCTCACAAGTCTCATACTCACTATGCTTTTAGATATGGTAGAGTGTATAGATGTACTTATTGTGGTAAAAATGGATATTTGGCTAAGTTTTGTTATGACCAAGTAAATAGATCAAATAATCTTGTTTGGGTTCATGGCACTAACTCTTTAGGATCCAAGAAAATGTGGGTACCAAATTAAGTCCTAAATTATTTGATGTAGGTACACACCAAGGCTCCAAGACGTAAGGAGCGGTGGTACCTTTATAGTGGTTGTTCAAGACACATGACATGAGACATCAATAACTTTACAACCCTATCAAGGTACATGGAAGGTGGCACCGTCACCTTCGGGGATGACTCCAAGGGCAATATCATCGGTATAGGTAACATTCAAATTGGTGCATCTCCTATTATAGAAAATGTTGTTCTTGTTGATGGTTTGAAGCATAACTTGCTTAGTATTAGTCAACTTTGTGACCGTGGACTAAAGTTATTTTTGATGATACTTCTTGCAGAATTTTTGATTGTAAAACCAATGATTGTATTCTCACCGGATTTCGTGATAATAATGTTTATATCATTGACATGCTTAATATGGATTGTTGTACTAAATGCTTGAATGCTTTTGATGAGAATTCTTGGCTTTGGCATAGAAGATTAGGACATGCATCTTTTGATCATCTTTCTAGGATTAATTCTAAGGAATTAGTGAAGGGTATTCCTTACTTGAAGTTTGAGAAAGACCGCATTTGTGGTGCGTGCCAACTTGGGAAACAAACCAAGTCTTCCTTCAAACCAATCAAGGATATCATGTCAACTAGGCCATTAGAATAATTCATATGGATCTTTTTGGACCAACTAAAACTAAGAGTTTAAATGGTAGTATATTTTGCATTTGTTTTAGTTGATGATTTTTCCCGTTTCACTTGGGTTTTCTTTTTGGAACACAAAGATCAAACTTTTTCTCATTTCAAGATTTTTCGAAAAAGGGTTGAAAAAGAAAATAGTTTTTTCGATTTTGAAAATAAGGAGTGATAGAGGTGGTGAGTTTGTTAACCAACTCTTCATGACTTATTATGATGAAAAGGGAATCAAACATGAAATGTCATGTCCTAGAACTCCACAACAAAATGGAGTTGTAGAAAGAAAAAATAGAACACTTCAAGAGATGGCTAGGACTATGATAAGTGAATATGACCTCCCTCAATATCTATGGGCCGAGGCCGTAAACACCGCATGCTATATTTCAAATCGTATTTATTTGTGTAAAAACTCTTCCAAAACATCTTTTGAAATGTATCATTCTAGAAAACCAAAAAAAACTTATTTCAAAGTTTTTGGATGCAAGTATTTTGTTTTTAATACTAAAGATAACTTGGGTAAATTTGATGCTAAGGCTTATGAAGCAATCTTTGTTGGATATTCTACTACTATTAAAGCTTATAGAGTGTTCAATAGATCTTCACTTATCATTGAAGAATCCATGCATGTTAAATTTGAAGAATCTAATGTGGTTGTTGAATGTTGTAGAGATTGACCTATTAGGTGAAGACATAGAGAGAATATCCTTGAAGGACTCACCCGCTCAAGAAGAAAAACAAGAACCTATTGGTGATGTTCAAGAGGATAAAGAGGAAAGCTCTCAACCGCTTCCTAAAGACTGGAGATACGCTACAACCACCCCAAGGAACTCATCTTAGGTGATGTCTCTAAAGGGGTAACAACTCGCTCCAAGCTCCATGACTTATGTGGTAACTTTGCTTTCATTTCTCATTTTGAACCCAAAAGCATCCTCGAAGCCGAGGCGGACTCATATTGGTTGCTAGCCATGCAAGAGGAACTCAATCAATTTGAGCGCAACCAAGTTTGGCACCTTGTTCCTAGGCCTCACAATAGACCAATAATTGGAACTAAGTGGATCTTTAGGAACAAGATGGATGAGTCCGGAAATGTCATTAGGAATAAAGCTAGGTTAGTGGCCCAAGGTTACACTCAAGTTGAGGGAATTGACTTTGAGGAGACCTTTGTACCCGTAGCACGGCTTGAAGCCATACGGATGACACTAGCTTTTGCATCTTTTAAAAATTTTAAACTTTTTCAAATGGATGTGAAAAGCGCATTTTTGAATGGTTTTATAATGAAGAAGTTTATGTTGAACAACCTCCCGGTTTTGTTGATCATGTTCATCCTAATTTTGTTTTTAAACTTGATAAAGCTTTGTATGGATTGAAACAAGCTCCAAGAGCTTGGTATGAAATGCTTTCTAGTTTTCTCATCTCAAATGATTTTGTTAAAGGCAAAGTAGACACAACATTATTCACTAAGCATGTTGATAATGACATTTTAATTGTGCAAATTTATGTGGATGATATAATTTTTGGTTCTACTAATGAGTTTTTATGCAAGGAATTTGAAAAGGTTATGCAATGTGAGTTTGAAATGTCTTCCATGGGTGAATTGAATTTCTTTCTTGGACTCCAAATCAAGCAATTGTAAGATGAAAATTTCATATGTCAAGCCAAGTATGCAAAGGAACTCGTAAAGAAGTTTGGACTTGAAGGCTCTAAAGTTTGCAACACTCCCATGGCAACTACAACCAAGCTTGATAAGGGTGACCAAGGTAAAAATGTTGATATTAAATTGTATAGAAGCATGATAGGCAGTCTTTTGTATTTGACGGCAAGTAGGCCGGACATAATGTTTAGTGTGTGTCTTTGTGCTAGATTTCAATCGTGTCCCAAAGAGTCCCATCTTATTGCGGTAAAATGCATTATTCGTTATATTAAGGGCACAATTGGAATGGATCTTTGGTATCCGAAAACCGGAGATTTCTCAATGACGAGTTATTCGGATGCCGACTATGCGGGTTGTAGAGTAGATAGAAAGAGTACTGTGGGACATGTCAATTTCTTGGTAATTGTCTTGTTTCATAGTCATCTAGGAAACAAAATTTCATAGTTCTCTCAACCGCCGAGGCGGAGTATGTTGCCGCGGGGGCTTGTTGTACACAAGTCCTTTGGATGAAACATACTCTCCTTGATTATGATTTGCATTATAACCATATAAAATATTTTGTGATAATACTAGTACTATACACATGACTAAGAATGCAAATCAACATAGTAAGACCAGCACATTGAGATTAGATATCATTTTCTTAGAGATCATTTTGAGAAAGGAGATATAGATATTGATTATGTTTCTACGGATTTGCAACTTGCCGATATTTTCACTAAACCACTTGATTTTTTTAGATTTTCATTCATTTGTGGTGAACTTAATGTTTGTGTTATTGAATAAAAATGTTTTCTTAACCCTTTTTGATGTATGACAAAAGGGGGAGAATGAGTTTATGTTGGAAATTTGAGTTCATATGGTTTTAGTTCCATATGAGTTTATATATGTTTTTAGTTTTTAATGTGTTTTCATGAATTCTTGTATTTGAGTTTAAGTGTTTATGATTTTTGGTTTCATGATGTTTACTTGCAAATTACATTGTTTTTCTTTGTTTAATATAGCATAATTTGAGGGGGAGCTTTCTCCTCCCCTATATTTTTGTTCATAGCCTATTTGTTTTGTAATCATCAAAAAGGGGGAGATTGTTGGCCCAAAAGGTTACACTCTCCATTTGTTTTGTGTTTTGATGATAACAAAACAAATAAGAGCTATTTGGTACTAATAAGTTTGTTCAAGATAAGTTTCAGGTTAGTACCATATTTGGAGGCCATTGCTTAGCTTTTGCAAGAACTTCTAGGTTCATGAAGCAAAGAAGGCGTTTTGCACATCAAGAAAGGAACATAGAAGAGAAGGCTCTACCAAGGCATTGCATGGCTCAAGACTTCAAGATTGCTCAAGATAATTCATTGATATATTCACTTGGTTTGGGTGTTTGTTGCATCATAATTTTTTATTGTGCATTGATTAGCATTATCACCTATTCATCCCCCTCTAGGTAATTTTCAAAAGATCCTTGAATCTTTCAAAATATGTGAAGAACGTCTCCCCTTGTAGTTGATGGAAGGTGTTGAGGGCTTGACATATGGTAGCAGTTTTCTGCTTAGAATAGAACTTCCTATAGCAGGCTTCGGCTAATCCTACCCAAGTAGAAATTGAACCCGGTTGGAGAGAAAGAAGCCAAGATTTGGCTCTTTCTTTTAGAGAAAATGGGAATAGGCTAAGTTTTAGGGATTCTTCTGTATTTGATGATACTTCATGGTCCCACAAATCCTCAAATTCCCTAACGTGTTGATATGGGTTCTCATTTGCCAATCCCCGAAAGACTGGAAGCATCTGTATCATCCCAGATTAATCTCAAAATTTGCCGTAAGGGCTGGTAAGGTGATACAGGAAGGTTGGGTGGACCTTGTAAGATACATGTAATCCTTTAAGGTCATTTGTTTGGTTTCATTAGTGTCACCCATTGTTGCAGTAGGGTCAGAAACAATAATGGATTCTAATTGACCCTTAATACGAACCCACTTTTGCATGACCAGG